>JABAYD010008357.1:0-25433 GCA_014822095.1 Diplotaxis tenuifolia | reverse complement strand
GGGTTTGCATAAAGACGTTTGCTTTTTTCTCCTATGAAACGTTAGCTTTGATTGTAAACAGTGTTGTGTATGGATCTTGTTGCATTTTATTAGCTATTAGTCTTGGAATTGATAAGGAACAGATTGCTGATTGTGGATTTGCAAAAAGTTGCTTTCTTATTTTCTATATGAAACTTTGGTTGTGGGATTTACATTTAGTTTCATGAGGGAGCATAAGGTTTTATATTGCCTCTCTCTCTGCACTTGTCACAGTGTACACAGACCGTAGACGTTGTTGGATATAAGTAAATTTTCAGGACTAGCGATTAAAATAGCGTTTGTAGTCTATTGGTGTAGTAGTTAACATTTTACTACTAGATATGTCTAGAGAGAACAACTGGTATTAGATATTCCAGCATCTGTATGATTCTGTTGCACCAGTTTAGTCTTTAATTCACATGCTAAAGCTTGACACTTTGGCTGCAGGTGTTGTTAAAATGGAACAAGGAACAGATGAAGCTTAGTCCTTCAAGTGTTTATTAAAAATTTTAAGATGTCATGGAAAGTGGATATTTTTTGCCTTAACCAGATTAATACACAAAGGCTTTTTAGGAGTAAAAGTCTCTTATGTTGGATCTATCGTTCTCCTTGTTCTTGATTTGTACTACGCACAGTTGTTGATGATCTCTTCTCAACACAGTCCATTTCTTTTTCACTTTATAATAAATCATGTTATTCTATAGTTTTATGCACAAGTTTTTTTGTGTGATTAAACCAGAGACACTCTTCTTGTTTTGAAGATAGAAACATGTCAAGAACTCAGACCTGAGATCATACAATTGGTTTATAATTACAATATTAAAGGACACATCACTCATAGAGACACATCACACATAGAGATGTTATGCTTTATTGTCATGGAACCGCCACCTCGTTTCTTTTGGAGATCTTCCATTTTTGCAGTTTTTCAAATAAAGGTCATTGTCTTTCGGCTTTTGCTGCAAGGGATAATCATAAGAGAAGAAGAAACATCATAAGAAGACTAAACTATGAAAGAAGAGAATGCACAAACACACAACAAACCTTCACAGCTGAGCTTGAGAGCATTGAGAGAATGCTAAGACAGATTGAACTTAGTCTCATTGCAGGTGACCATGAACCATACAAAACATCTGCATCACCAAAAAAAAGAATCACTTGTTATCAGACTTTGAAAGATAGGGCAAATAAGTCACTGTGTGTTGTTTCTTACCCAAGCAAATGTGACCGTTGCTGTAAACATGAGGATGAAGTGGAGCTGGATGCTGAAAGATAACCTGTGGAGCTTCCATAGGATAATGCTCAGGAAACTCCACCTGAAGATGGTAAGTTTCATTGGCATAAAGAGTTCCTGAAGCTCCCTTCACTTCAATAGTCCATCTTTTCATACCCAAAAATTACAGTATTACATCATCGGTTTATTGGTAACGATGTTTTTGTATAGAAAATATATAAAATTAAATATTTTTTAATCTGTATCCAAAAATCTAAAATAACAAATAAAACGAAACGGAAAGAGTATATAGTTAGTTATATACCGTTGGAGATTATCAGAGACTCTATGCTTGAAACCAGCAGGAGGATTAGTCTGCCACTCCATGAACTCTTTTTGAACTCTACTGGTGGCAATTTTGGTCAGACCCTACATGATCAAGGCAAAGAAGATTAACAAAAGGCTTATTGTTAGATAAAATCTAATGAAGAAGCAATCAACCAACCTTGCGAGTTGAGTCAGATGAAGTAGTCATTGTGCTTAAAGTTATTAACAGTGAGTGTAAGAGAGAAGATTTGTATGTGTGTGTTTTGGTCTCCTTAGCCATGTATCCATGAGCATATTTATAGTGTCTTATCATCTTCAACTTGTGTGTTAAAGCATTGTATATCTATGTCCAGTCATCAAACCTAAGTCGTTATTATCATGCCTTTCCACTGGTGCTGGAGAACCGAATCTTTACACGCTTTTGCTACTCTCACGATCACGATCAGTTTGGAATATAATCATTTAACATTCCTATATCTCTACTTTCAGCAAATCTTTATTTCCTAAACTGGAGACCTTTTGTTCCGGTTTACTCCATTCCAGTTTTAGCTGGTTCAATAAGGTCTTTGGACCAATCTAGTTTCTGTAAGACCTAGTATAGAAGCAAGGTTAACTAGGCGGGTTCGGTTTAATTTGGATTATTCAGTATTCGGTTAGTTCGGTTTTTGAAAATTTTACTGAAATTTTCGATTTAGGTATATTTTTATTAAATTTTGGATAAAATCAGTTATTTTGGTTAATAATTTGGTTAGTAAGTTTGAATTTGGTTAGTAAGTTTGAGTAGACATTTAAAAGGAAAACCAAAGTAACTGATTGTCTAACTAAAACAAAAACCGTTTTTTTTAGAAAACTTACAAACTCTAACTGATGGTTCAGTTCGAAATCCCAAGCCTAAAACATGATTAATGGGCAATTTTTAGGATAAAGTTTTTAGCGGAATTAAAACACATTTCTTAAATTTTAATTAAAATGTTAAAAGCTACCTTTTAAATAAGATATTTAAAAATTAGTTTTTATTTTTTTTTAATTAAAAGTTAAGAGACAGTTTCTTAATTCCACTAAAAACTTTATCTTAAGAATCCTCCAATTAATCATGCTCTAAGGATTACAACGTGAAGAAAAAGCTAAACTGCCAAGAATAGAAAGATATTATTATGCTGGTAGATTCTTCTCCATGAGTTTTCAGTCTAAATACACTGCAAACTTGTAATACACGTCAGCTCAATAGTTTTTTTTTATTCTTTCTTATCCATGATTAACAAGATATTAAGACGGTGGCAACAACAAAGAAGCATATACACTTTGTGAGTTTAAGTGACTTTTTAATCGACACTTGCTTATTGTTCCTTTGCATCAATCAATCATACAGCTTAGACTTGGGCTCCTCATCATATTCCCAGTGTCTTCTTTATTGAAGAATCATCACATCATCCCCACCTTGCATTCGTTTAAAAAAGAATGTCAATGATTCCAAAACTAAAGGTGATGATTCCTCCTCAGTCATCACTTTATAGATTGATAGGTTCTTTCAATAATTTCGGTGCCTAATCATAAAGCATTTACCTTAGGGAGAGAAGAAAGAGTGAGGAAGGACTTTGTATGGATTGAGAATCCCCTTAGGGTCCAGCAACCTCTTGATAGATACCATTAATGCAACCTGCAAATAGAGTGACAGAATGTGATCCCAAAAAGGTCTATGAGATATGTAGTTTGGTTTGTTGTTTTGTTAGCTCACAGTTTCTGGCGACTTGCTGTAGAAGATTTCATTAGCTTTCATTACACCTAATCCATGTTCTGCACTGATGCTCCCACGGTGCTTTGATGTCCACTCATAGACATAAGGTTCTATTAAACCTAGAAGCTGCAAGAAAATAGTGAAAGTTCATTTACATTTCTATCAGTTTCACATCCATATTTGGACTTACCTTATCATTATATTCAGCGGCTGAGATGTTTAAATGAAGATTCCCATCTCCAAGGTGACCATACCCCATTACATTTGCTAAGTCACCTGAAGCATATGCATGTTTTGGTTGCAATCTTCATAAAATATCTCAGTTTTATAAGTTCTTAGGAACCAGTGCAGTGATATGTATAATACCTAATCTCCCTCGAAGATCGTTGACAATATTGTAAATCTCTTCAACAGGTAAGGATAAGTCATACTTGTAAAACGCTCCTGCTTTTTGTAACGCCTCTGTTATACCCTGTAAGGTAAAAATATATGACATTATACGTCTGTGTAACATCAATATAATATACTAAGTGAATGTGTACCTCTCGTATGCGCCAAAATGAAGATGCTTGGTTTATGTCTTGAGCTATTACACCATCGGATACTAAACCTTGTTCTAGTGACTTTAAAAGAAACGCTTCAAGCTTCTCCCTGCATTAGTTTTCTGAATCAGACTTGGACTAAACTCTCAAAAGTGACTTTAAATACTTAGAACCACTTCACCTGTCATAAGTTTCACCACTTCCTGTTGTCTCTATCAAAATGTAAAAGTTCTCTGAAGAGGAAACTGGATTACGGACACCGTCTAAGTGGTTCATTACCTGGCAAAATGATTATCATAAGAAAAAGGTTTAGCAAAAATCATAGACTAATGAGCTTACCAAATCCATGGAGTTGTTATCAAGAAACTCAAAAGCAGACAGTATCTCTCCAAGATTTCTCTTTGCTTCAACAAGAAGTTTCTGAAAAAAGGAAAGACAATAATAGTTCACACACGTCATCTCCTACTGTAAAGAGAATCTGATTGTGTTAAAACCTGACAGCTGAGAAAATCTTTGCAAGCAATGAAGGCTAAATTTACAGAAGACATCTTTGGTTGTGTGAGTATAGAAACTTTAGTCACAATACCAAGTGATCCTTCACTACCTGTGTAAGGAGAAAAAAACACACTTTAAGTCCCTTTTGTTAATGAAGTGACTGTATAAGCACAAGGTAATGATGAGACTTACCGATAAACAAATGTTTTAAGTCATATCCAGTGTTGTCTTTTCTTAAAGTTCCAAGCATGTCAAGCACATTCCCATTTGCTGTGACAGCTTCTAAACCCAATACGGTTCCATGAAGTGAGCCATAACGAATAAGACGCAAACCACCAGCATTAGTTGAAACGTTTCCACCTATATGACAGCTTCCTTTTGCACCTAAGTCTAGTGGCATAACGAAACTGAGGAAACATTAATCTATGTTGCTATTACTAAGTCAAAGCTCATTGTTACTAAATATATGGTAAGATGAAATGGTTATATTTACCCTTTTGTGTCAAGGAAAGTTGCCAAATTTTCCAAAATGCATCCTGCTTCACACACCAAGACTCCACTAACCTGAAAATAGAGCATCATATCATCATCAACAAGTATGTAGTTAAATTACTCTTTTAAATAATACATTTATATCCAAAAGATTCTGGCTGCATTATTAGCTTATATAGTTATGAAGAAATTTTAATCTAATTACCTCATCAAAGGACAAGACTTTGTTCATCAAACCAACATTGATGATGACCTGCAAATATGCGAAAAACGCGTCATTTTTATGATCTTAAAGCTTTTCTGGTTCCTAATTTTCACTTCAGCAATCTTCACCTAGCTATAAGCAACTTAACCAACAATTTTTTTTATCATCACCAATCAATATACAAGAAAAAAAAGTGTTAGAACCTCATCAAAGACAGGCACACTTCCACCAACAAGACCGGTGTTTCCTCCTTGAGGAACAACAGCTAAACTCCTAGAATCACAATACTTAAGTATCTGAGACACCTGCAATCCAAAACTAACACAAATTGTCATCACAATCCAAAAAAAAAGTCATTAGAAAATAAATAAAAAACAAGACCTCTTCTGTGTTCTTAGGCAAGAGCATAAGCTTACTAGATCCTTTATACTTGTCCATCCAATCAGTATTAGCAGTCTCAAGTCTCTCCTCATCTTCAACCACATGTTTCTCACCTAAGATCTCCTTGAAGTAGCTAACATCTTTAGGTTCCAAAGGAGAAAACAAGGGGCTTCTCTGGACTTTCAAAGCTGATCCAAATGATTTATACTGTTGCATCATCATCCCCAAGTTTCTACCAAGGTGATGATCAAAGGTCTTGCCTTTTGACTCGTAACGGTTCACAAAACCTAAACCCAATTCAAAGTTTCAATCTTTTTATTTTTTTTCCAGTGAAATCGAAAGTAAAATCGAAAAATAAAAAACAGAACCTGTAATGGAAGGAGACATTGAGTTATGTTCTTGTCGGAAACTACTTAGAGAATTACATGCAGATTTTATGAAATCTCCTGATCTTCTCCATCTATGCATCATTCTTTCTTCTTCTTCCTTCAGTTACGTCTCCGTCTCTCTTACCAAAAAAATGTTCGTTAGTTCGATAAGAGTCCCGTTTGAGATAACAACTAGAAAGAGGAGAGGAGACTTTCATGAAATGTCAATATTACCCCTGTGTCTGGATAATGAAACGCTGCGTTTTTGTGTGGACCGTGGACGCAGTGAGACTCTCTCTCTCTCTGCCTCAGAGCTGCTCTGTTTCTCACACAGCTGGTTCGAGTAAGTCTCATGATCCAAGCCAACGCTTCTCTTACCGCTCCACAAACAGATTCAGAGTAAGTCTTCGACGGTGTCTGGATGATCTTAATGCTCTGAACTTTAGAGATTATTATCCCGTTTGTTATTGGTGTTAAAGTTTCCGAGTTTTAGCCTAAAACAGAGTTTCGGTTTAGTTGCAGAAGCTGTGGGCTTGTGTCCTTAACAGAAAGCCCATTATGGCTAAGAGATACTTGTTGGGCCTTATTTTTAATGGTCTTCGACTAATGGGCCAAGACGAGAAGAAGCCCTTGTATAAAAGAGTTTCTATGTTTATTCTTAAAATTTTATTCTATGTTTTGCAATACTATCTTTTGCATTTGGATGTATTTTAGTTATTTTATATGTAATGTTACATTTTTATTAACCAAAAAAAGTTGTTAAAAAAAAGTACAGAGAGTTTCGTTTGTGTGAAAGCTTCTGTTTACTAAACAGTGTCTTGCTAATGATGGTGATATGAAGAGGAATCTTGAGATTGGGGATTTTTTGGAGGTAGGATTGTGAAATTTACGAGAGCATCTTTGTACGGAGAAGCTCTAGCGATTAGCAAACTGTTGGTGATCATGCTGTTGTAACGTCTTGCGCAAGTTGAACTTTTGTTTTGTTTCTTTTGAAAAGCCTTTAGGGTTTTTATGTATGCTTTTATAGTTTTTTTTTTGAAACTGATATGCTTTTATAGTTTATCCAAATCAATGTTTACATGGGGATCTAACTTGTCTGTACACCAAGAAAAATGAATTAAAAAGGATTAGAGAAAGATTGAGAAATGTTATCAGTAACCAACAATAAGTTGGTCTAAACCATTCAAAAACTTTTATTTCAGTCATGTTTTTAATATGTGAAAAATATCAGAATAACACTTTTCATGAAACAAATGGAGTACTATTTGGTAAAAAATGGTTGATTTGAAACAAATGTTTTTAACTTGGAAGTTACATATTCAAATATCTTTGGAAAAAAATCTCTTCTCCAAAAATTTATATGATCTGAATTTCACCTTAAACAATGTAATCTTATAATCATTCCAAGAACATATGCATTCTCATGAGTAATGATTTTTTTTTTTTTGAAATCACCAAATGGTTGATTTGAAGGTGACAAGTCAATCTTGTTTTTGTGTTTCTTTCTACTATGCTTTATTGTTTCCACACCCTATTTATTTTATGACAACCGACAAAAGAAACACCACTGAAGAAGGAAAAAAACACGTTGTTCTGATCCATATATACAAGAACTATACCGAATGCAAATCGCAAAATCAAGTTCAAATACAAAATGTATAACTATTACTCAAAGGACAGTGAAAACGAATCCTCATTTGTCTATCTCCACAATCCATACTTCACTTTGTTTTTAAGCGACTCTGTTAATAGCAATGAAGATACTCACGAGTAGAGTAATTCGAGGTTCAAAGCTCGATACATTTTTAAATTTTCTGTGAAGTCTATGCTATAGGTATCAAGAACATTAATAACACAGCCTATGTTACTAGGTCATATTTTATTTTCAGAAAATGATAATTTATCATAGTGGTTTTCATATCATATGCTTTTGTGTTGTTACAAGTTGTGGTCGCTTGGGTATATTATACACGCATTAGGCAGAAAGCTTGCTAATTAATTAATTGTGGACCGACCTTTTCATTAAACATGTGTGTACCTAGGCTTTCTATCAGACATATATTCGATTAATTAATATGTGAGTATTGAATATTGTCTAAAAGCTCATGTGACATGTGGTAGTAATCACATTCCCCAACTATAAAGTTGGATTAAGTATTTCACATACTAATTAGTTCAAGTATTTAATAAGAAGTGCGGGTACATAAATATCAATAATCATACAATGGCATCGGCATATGAAATAGTTTAGTGGCACTGATTAGCATATGTTATCATTTTCTGTGGCTGCCATGATTTGTTATCATGTACTCTCTCCGTTTCATTTTATTTGTCGTTCTAGGTTTTTACACACAAATTAAAAAAAAACAATCAATTTTACATATTTCCAATAAAAAACATCATTACCAATATACTTAACCAAGTTTCGACCAATAGAAAAATAGACTGGAGAATATTGTTAATAAATTTTGTATTGAAAACGTAAACCGACATCTATTTTGAAACAAAATTTTTATCTTAGAACAACAACTAATTCGAAATGGAGGGATTGTTAATCGGTGAGCTTATGTTCATCATTGTTTCAAAATCTAAAAGTAGATCTTGAGATAATCGTAAATCATTTTATTCTTTCAATGCAGCTGGTCTTCTTTTCTTCTTCTGTTCGATCTTTAGTTGCTTTGATCATATATGCTTGGCCAAATAAACAATGTGGTCCGGGGAAGTGGATCATGTTGTTGAGATCTAAATACAATGATAGCACACACAGCCAAAATGAATTGCATATTTCATATATAAGCGCCTATAGTAGTATTGAATAGTCATTATTATTCAAATACTAACATGTTATATGTTGCTAATAGTCGATTAAGCTCAAAACAGTTATTTTCTTTTCTAGAAATGGATAAACGAATAATGGAAAGCAATAAATAATTAGATAGAAGAGAATTGGGTGGGGGTGAGAAGTAGCTATCTAAAGTCTAAAAATGAGACGAGACAAAACGGCCTAAGCGTGGCGCAATAGCCGCTCCTAGTTTCTGTCTGCTCATTAATTCCTCCATCACAAACATTTATTTTCTTTGCTCACTTTTATTAATATAAACGTCGACTTAGATTTATGCATTTTAAAAACTTCGGATCCCATGTTATAAGAGCTTTTTTTCTGTAAAACTAATGTTATTAGAACCAACAGTTGACAAAAAAAAACTAATGTTATTAGAGTATCAGTATTACATTATTTATTATCCATGTCCAAGTCCAGTTCTATTCACCTAGCCATTTAAAAGAATAATATAGAACTTGTTTGTTTATAAATTATTAGACTACAAATTTTAATATTTTAATTTATATGAATTTAAAAGCCTAAATGAAACCAACCCTTTTTGTAAGGTCCCAATTAACACCTAAGCTTTCATGTCTGCAAAAAAAAAAAACAAAAGAAAATCATTCAAATGTGTGTAAGACTTATTACTATATATAATATAACCTCTTATTTATTTTACCTAGTTATTATTATTCTGTCTTCGCAATATCTATTTATTATGAAATTTAGTTCTATTTCAAAAGACAAATTTATCATTAGAAATGATTTCCTTAGAAATAACTAGTAGTATGTGTTATTTCCTAACCCAATCTATATAATGTATGGTTTTTAGAAATATATCAAATTAAAAATGATTCCATTTAGTTAATAAGTGGAAAGTAAAGTTATATACCAACACTAAGTTGATTTATAATTTATGTATTGAGTATGTAAACTAAAATCTAAAATTTGAAATATCCCTTTTATCACAGTAAGTCAGTAAGTATAATTCAATTACATGCTTCCTCTAGGCTCTAGTCAAATACATGCACGTCATCGTTATCAAATTTTTATTTTAAACTATTCACTAGACATTTTCTTAAAATGATTGTGTCGGATATGTTATGTTTTAGTAACATATCAACACAGTTTGACCATAAACTATAATTTTATTTTTAGTAAAATCAGAAATAAATAAGTACATAATTTTATTTGTTACTCCAATTTATAGTAATTACCTATTTGGGTTATCTTTAGAGCTGAATAGTATTATATTTAGTGATGGGCTGTTGTAGTTGTTATTTTGAATATACTTATTAGACAATGATATAAACAGCTTGACAAAAAAACTTCGATGTAAGCGGTTTAAAGTGGATTTATATTAATTATTCCTCTGTTTCGGCACCCGTTGAAAATGACATTACCATAGCTTCAGCTCTACAAATATTTGTTTCTCTCACTTTCTCCTCATGCATGGCTTTTGAGATTTGAGAAACCTAATTCTCCATCATCCCCTCACCTTTTTTTGCTATATTTGCAATACATGTGCAGTAGCTTCATGTGCTATGGCATGGTTAATTTATTTTGGTGTGTGTTTATGTATTTTCTGATAATCCAAGACTTTTCCGGTATTCTTTCTGAGCCATCTTATTTCATGGATTATTGGGTCGCCGGTTTCTTGGTTTTAACGGCCGGAATTATTCTCCGTTCACGGCTCTGGTTCCGTCTAAGAAAGTGGAAAACAGGAGAAGAAGAAGAAGAGGAAGAGAAGAGAAAGGGTATGATTCCAAAGGGAAGCTTGGGATGGCCGGTGATCGGAGAAACCCTAGCCTTTATTGCTTGTGGATATTCTTCTCGGCCTGTTACCTTCATGGACAAACGAAAGTCTTTGTAAGTCTTTTCTATTAATCCTTTTGACCAGATTTTCTTAAATCATTTTGGTAAAAAATCATTTAATTAAAAAAAAAAAGAGAGAGGATTGAATTAAATCTCTTCAAACACGATTTCAAAAGAAAAAATCGATTCATAAATTATTCAAAATTTCTTCAATTTCTAACCATTTAATAATATTTGCTGCCAAAAAAAGTTAATATTACATTACATATCCACATCCTACACACAACAGTTAATATAAATAATTTAATAATCAAATGCCTTATTGCAGTCAACAAAATACTAACTTAAATGATTCATTTTGAATTTAGTCTAGTGAAGCTTCTCTCCTTTTTGTATTCTTATAAATCAAATTTCCAGTATACACCAGTTTATTCTAATTAACTCCAATGAATTACAATCAATTTATCTAATTTCTAAGCCAAGAGAAAAAAAGTTACAGGGGAACATATAGTGGTAATTAATTTAGATACAAATAACTATTTGGGGGTGCGAATAGATATATTAAAACTTTTGGACATAACATAATTTGAATGATTATCAAAGACTGACAAAACCCAACCTGTCTTCATCTTCTTGGCCATATACAGCAGCAAAATAGTTTTAGCAGAGGATTTTGTTTTTTTATGATTGAGTTCACTTCATTTCATGTGTCATCTTTATCTCTTCTGTTTTATATAATATTTTCCTGTGCTATATATTATTATAACATTTTACAAACTAATTTGCATATTTGTTGTGTGCTCTTCTGCTATTCATTATTATTTTATGGATACTTATAAAATTTTGTTAGCTTTTGAGAAATCTTATCAAACAAGAAAATTATAGGTTTTTTATATCATTCTATATTTCAACCACTAACTAAAAATTATAATATTTTCTGTGACTTTAGTGAGCGTAAAGATGAACCGCATTTGAATTTGGAATGCAAGAGAGGATACGTTTTCTTTTTATTTGTTTAACTAGTTACTATATCATATAAGTAATTCTTATGGAAAATCTTTCTACATGTAAACCATATAGGTACGGGAAGGTGTTTAAGACGAACATAATAGGGACACCAATCATAATATCAACTGATGCAGAGGTTAACAAAGTGGTGCTCCAAAACCATGGGAACACATTTGTCCCTGCATACCCTAAGTCAATCACCGAACTACTTGGAGAAAACTCTATTCTCAGCATCAATGGACCTCATCAAAAGAGGCTACACACGCTCATTGGCGCATTCTTTAGATCTCCTCAACTCAAGGAGAAGGTCACTCGAGACATCGAGACCTCGGTTGGTCTCACTTTAGCTTCTTGGTCTCAACTTCCCTTGGTTCATGTCCAAGACGAGACCAAAAAGGTATTGTCTATAACTAACACATGTAACAGGTTGTAAATTACATGTTATGTTTATCTGAATTTAAGTATGTTTTTTAACATTTTGGTCGTGTAATGTTTTTTTTTTTGTTTTTTTTGTAGATGACGTTTGAGATATTAGTAAAACTGCTGATGAGTATATCACGTGGTGAAGATTTAGATATTCTCAAGTTTGAGTTCGGAGAATTCATCAAGGGCTTGATATGTATCCCCATAAAACTCCCTGGAACTAGACTTTATAAATCCCTAAAGGTCATAGTTAATCATCCCCATAGTTTTTGTTATTTTGTTAGTCACACTCGCATGTAACTTCCTAGGGTTTTATATCTATCATATTTTGAATTAATCATGCAGGCGAAAGAGAGGCTGCTTAAGATAGTTAAGAGGGTTGTGGAGGAGAGGCAAGTGGCTACTACGGAGAGGAAGAACTCTCCAGCGAATGACGCGGTGGATGTGCTACTAAGAGACGTTAGTGACGGTGGTAGTTCGGATAAGCAATCTCAGCCGTTGGATTTCGTCAGCGGTAAGATCGTAGAGATGATGATACCCGGAGAGGAAACGATGCCAACGGCGATGACGTTAGCTGTTAAATTCCTAAGTGACAATCCCGTCGCTCTAGCCAAACTCGTGGTACGTATTAATATACAATCTTACACAACACCCGCACGTGTGTCTCTGTACATATTGCGGACGTATGTGAATTAAATTTGAGGAGATTTTAACGGCTAGGATTTAGTTTTAGAGAGGGTATTATAGTGTGGGGCAGAGAAAAGAGTTTTGACTTGTGTCCGTGTCAAGTCACTATCGAAAGTCTTCTCGACGAGACACACGATCACACGCACGTGTGGAAAGGGAAGAGACACGTGAGAGTATATTAACCGTAGGATTAAAAAAAGGTGGAGTGGAGGGCTGTCAGAATAGGACGATTTGAGTTAACGCCTGTCTGTACGAGCGACCATACTGCGTGTCAAAACAGCGTTTAGCGTCAAGGAACGCGCTTTGTTTTCAACTTTGTCATTAATGTTTCAATTAACAATTATCTAATATTTTTTCGTTTTAGTAATTTGTTAGATTTTTGAAGTTTTATTTGTTAATTTTGTCAATGTTTGAACCTTCTTTTATTTGTAGGAAGAGAATATGGAAATGAAGAGGAGGAAATTGGAGTTGGGAGAAGAATACAATTGGTCAGATTATATGTCTCTCTCTTTTACTCAAAATGTGAGTTCCACTAATTAAAATAAGTTAACAGTTTATAAACTACTACTGCTTACCTATAGAAAGTACTCCTTCCGTCCTTAATAATTGACGTTTTACGAGTATGTACGTATATTAAGAAATATTTAATTTTTCCTAATTTTCTATACAAAAACGTCAAATAATTTGAAACAAAAATAATCTCTTAAAACGTCAAATAATAAGAGACGGGGGAGTATTTCAAAACACCTAATGAAGTTAATCAAAAGGTTTAATCTCCTTGTTTTCCACATTTTAAGCTTTTTTAACGTTTTCGAAACGCAAACAGGTGATAAATGAGACGTTGAGAATGGCTAATATCATTAACGGTGTGTGGAGGAAGGCTCTCAAAGATGTAGAAATTAAAGGTTAGTTCATATGCAGTTAAATCATCATCATCCATTAGATATAAGATATTAGTAAAACGAATGAAATTACATGCAGTGACATGCTACTGTTAATTAAGTTTATTAATTAGTGATGATACATTGATTTTCTGATAACTAGGTATAAATTTCTGGTTGGTGAATGGCAGGTTATTTAATACCAAAAGGATGGTGTGTATTGGCATCATTCATATCCGTTCACATGGATGAAGACATTTATGAGAATCCCTATCAATTCGATCCGTGGAGATGGGACGTACGTGACTATTTCCTGTCCACAATGTTTTGTTTATAGCGTAGTTATTCATATAATATCACCTAGTAATAGTTATTAATTATCATCTTTTTTTTCTTTTTTTATATTATCATCTTACGCAGAGAATTAATGGATCGGCAAACAGTAATGTTTGCTTCACACCCTTTGGTGGTGGACAAAGGCTATGTCCTGGTCTAGAGCTATCCAAGCTTGAAATCTCCATCTTTCTTCACCAACTCGTAACCCGGTATAGGTAAGCCGATAAATGTGTTTTTCCTTACCAGTCAGTTGTTTAGTAGTTTGTTTAGTGTTGTACGTAAGTCGTAACACATGTTTAAGTACAATAATGTGCTTGTGTATAAATTGTGGATGACAAAAGGAATTACATCCTACCAAAACATATACTAAATACTCTGATGATATATATACTATATTACTATATATTCCGATGAAACTAAAATAACTTGTAATGCTCTAATTGTAGCTGGACAGCTGAGGAAGACAAGATCGTGTCATTTCCAACGGTCAAGATGAAGCGGAGGCTTCCGATCCGAGTGGCTCCCGTCGAGAGAACTCTTCCAATCTCAGTTGAAGATCATTAGATGATAGAACCAAAGTGTTTGGGCAAAAGGAGGCAAATAAGCAAACAGATATATTTTATAAAATAGCAGAGAAGAGAAGCAAACAATACTATTGGTGGGTAAGGCAGAAAGAGCCATACGTACAGCTAGTGATGGCTCAAAGATGAGAGATTCTAATTATTTTGTATTTTTTGTCATGTCAAATTATAAGTGTTGGTTAGGTTGTCCCTTTCTCTTTTATTTATCGTACTAAAGCCAAACGCAACTTGAGATATATATGGTTCCATTTATATGTAAATTAATATAATCCATACACGTGTACGACATGCTGTTTAAATTAACTAAACTCTATCTTGTTAATAGTTTAAGTTCAAGAGATTTTATATATACCTGTTTTCAGAACTTATATTGTCAGTTTGAGATATAGGCCATGTTTTAGGTGTCGTGTGACCTGTGACAGGTCGCTGGTCGTAGGCTATTGTTCGTTTTGCTGTCGCGCGACTAATCGCATGATTCAATTTTGAGTCGCTCGAAAAATAACGATAAAAAAAAAAATTTAGTCGCGTGATTAATCGAAGGTCGTATCGCGCGACAGGTAAACGAACATGATTTTAGTTACATGTCGCATGTTTGGTCGCATGTTACAAATCGTAAATCGCGCTACACCGTGCTACACGTAAACAAACATGAATTTAGTCGCAAGTCCCAGGTCACAGATTGCACGGCATCTAAACGAACAAGGTCATATATAACTTATAAAGTTGTAACTGAAAATAATCCCACCTAAAAATCGAATTCTATGAAGTCGATAAAACATGATGTTTTACATCAACCGACGACTATGCGATACAGTAGCATGTCTACATGTAACATGTATTTTGTATATAATATGTGATATTAAAAGAGTATATGATTTGGTGGGTGATGATAAGAATAGATTGGAATTTATGGCGGCCACGGTAAGGACAATGGCATGCACGAAAGACGAAACATGTCCATGGGGAATACACGTGCATGGTGTGTACGTCGACCCACCTTATAACTATTTCCATTATTATCAAAATTTTGGAGCATTTATGCCATCTTCGACTCTGCCAAATTTGCATCATTATTTTTATTTATTTGTTTATTTACAATGGGTATTATTCGTACTTTGATGTTATGTAATGTGCGATACAAATACTATTCATTAAACGGTAATTATAAGCAATTCTTAATTATGTTGTGGAGACTGGAAAAATAGACTTTTGTTTTTTTTTGTTTTTGACAAGGAAAAATAGACTTTGATCATGCTTTAGCGTATCAGCTTTTATGAACATCTAAATTCACCAGCAAAAATGTGACATCTTTCCATGTATGGTTTAAATAATCATGTTCTCTTCACTCCAGTTCTGAAATATATGTGGTTCTAGAATGCAGATTTGCAAAGTTTTCGTGTCATTTCATCATATGAAACTGTGTTAGTTGTATTAGGCGTGTTTGATTGAATATTAAGAGAGAAGAAATCATTCGACAAATGTATTTTCCTGAAAATGAAAAACAAGAGAATGCATCAATACGAAGCACACAAAGGAAAAAAAATAAAAAATGAATGCATAATAGCATGAATTCTGAGATGTTGGTGTGCCAATATATTTGACCGAAAAGCCCAATATTAGCCTACATTGGGCCATAGTTGCACATTTTATTTTAACCAGTTCTTTAACTCCCGAAGTATTTTGGATTTTATTGCTTATAGACTTAGTTATAGTTATGATGCTGGATCAAAAGTTCAAGATAAAAACTTGTATTTTCATAAGTCTCCTTAATGACCGTTTATATCATTTCATGCAAAACAATTTGTCTAAGAAAGATGAACCAATCTATGTGTGTTATTATTGCAAATCAGTGATTGCGTTTTCATATAAATGCAAGTCGAAAGATATAATTCACACAGACAGTTTCATTACCAAAAAAAAACAACAGGAAAAATCAATCATTTGATTGAGAGGATGAGCGCAACTGTAGTTTTTCTATAACGGTAATTAGATTTGGTTGTAATCACAACATGACTCATATGGTAAGCAGTTATCGTGTACGACTGGTAACCAGTCTAGGAATAAAAGAAATGAATAGGAAAAAAATGTATAGGAACAAAATAGCAGGAATGAAAAAGAATGGTTGTTCCTTCTCAAAATTCTCAGGGAATAATTTTGTTTTTTATTCCTCTAAAAAGAGGAATGAAAGAGAAAAAAAATTCTTTATGAATGGTGAATTTTTTTAGGAATGATAAGTAATTAAATGTTCCTTCTCATTCCCTAGTCACCATTCAAAATCATTATGTTTATAATTCTTGATTACAAATTACTATAATTCCATAATGTTGTAAATGGCTGACTGGTTTGTTTAAAACTTAAGTTTTTACTTCTGTAGTGGAAAAGTTTGGGGAAAAAGAAACAAAAAAGTTTAAAGCAAAGAGAAAAAGTATAAAAAAAGAGGGAAAGCTACATGAAAACTTGAAAAGGGTGGCAAGAAGAGTCAAAGGCGCGAATCCTAACGAACGATTCATGTGGTTTAATGAATGAATAAATTATTTTCTTATTTTCTAGTCTAGGTCATGTCGTTTAGTCTTGGTCAGGGTCAATGATTCTTAACCAGCTGGAGTGTTGGATCTTTCAGTTGTATGGTGTTTAAACGGATGAACAAGTGATCACTATGCTGTAAACGCAATATGTATTACTGTTACGGTTTGTTTCTGATGTGTTAGTAGTTTTCTTATACTAATGCAACATCATAAACCACGTTTCAAACAAATGATTTTCGGTTATACAAGCTTTTAAGAAATCCAGCATACACTTAATATGTTGTAAACTTTATTATAGTTTTTCCATCATAAGCATTTCGATGAAACATATTAAAGAACATTATTAAAGTCTGAATTAACTTATAATCATGAGTTAAACCGGTTTATATAACCATTTTCCAGATGAAACTACGCACTTAACATTCAGATAATAACAAACCAAACTTAGGATTATGTTAACTTGTGAGTTTTTTATGCTAAAGTCTTGTGCATATGTAAGTGAGTGGTACACTGTGATTTGGAACTTGGAAGTGGAACTGTGGAAGACATGTACGATGTGAATCCACTTCAGCATCTACTTTAGAAAAATCTGTTAATGAAGAAATCAAACTCACACACCATATAATGAATCAATCACCATTTGAAACAATTTATTTTGGTTATATAAGCTTTTTAAAAATCCAGCATACACTTGATATTTGCAAACTTTATTATAGTTTTTCCATCATTAACATTTCGATAAACCATGTTAACTAGAACATTACTATAAAGTCTGAATTAACTTATAATATTTAACTGGTGTACATAAAGTATACACTTGACATTCAGATACGACCAAATCAAATTTAGGATAATTTTAATTGGTGAACTTATTATGCTAAAATCTTGTACACTGTGATTTGGAAGTGGAAGACACATGTACTATGTAACTACATTTCAACATCAACTAATCAAGAAATCAAATTCACAACAATATACAATAAATATTTTAAAAACCAAAGAAATAAAAAAACTTCAACTGAAAAATAACGTGATTGCCTGCTTTAATCCAATCAAACGTGCCTGCTTTTTACCTTTTTGCTAACATCATAATCACTGACTTTCCTTTTTTAAAATCTTTATATATTTTATTTTCTGTTTATAAAAACAATTAATAAATGCGATAAAATTGGTGGGAAAACGTCGGTAGCTGACGACCAACAAGTAGTGGTGATGCGAGTAGAACAGAACACTTGTGAAGTGTAATAAAAAACCTTTGTCTTCTTCTCCCTCTCCTTCTCTCTTCTTTTTTCTTCACAGAGCTAACACAAAACCAAAAGAAGAAGCTTAGATTAACTCCTTCCTTCTTGTTGTTCTCTCTGTGTACTCTCTTGAAGCTCAATGTGGGACACGAGGACTCAAGATTCTACTCCACGACTGATTCTCTGGTTCTGTTTAGGGTTCTTGATTCTTGGCATTGGATTTGTTCAATGTGGCGTTACATATGACCGTAAAGCACTTCTCATCAATGGACAGAGACGAATCCTCTTCTCTGGCTCTATACATTACCCTCGAAGCACACCTGATGTAAGCTTTGTAACCAAAAAGCCCTAAACTTTATTCTTGGGTTTTAACGAAAAAACCCTAAACTTTATTTCTTGTTTTTAAAGTTATTAACTTTCTGTTGTTGTTGTGGTTAGATGTGGGAAGGTTTGATTCAGAAGGCTAAAGATGGAGGCATTGATGTGATCGAGACTTATGTTTTCTGGAATCTCCATGAGCCTTCTCCTGGCAAAGTAACTTTCTTTTCTGTTCTGGTTCAAGTTCTACTTTATGTTCTGTCTTGACAATTAGTTCTTCCTCTTCAGTATGATTTTGAAGGGAGAAATGATTTGGTGAGATTCGTTAAGACAATACACAAAGCTCGTTTATATGCTCATCTTCGAATTGGACCTTATGTTTGTGCTGAGTGGAATTTTGGGTAAGTATTCTATGTTTCTGTGACCTTTTGTCTTGTCTCTAAAGTTGTTGTTTTTGGTAATGAGCAGAGGATTCCCTGTTTGGTTGAAGTATGTTCCAGGAATCAGCTTCAGAACAGATAATGAGCCTTTCAAGGTCTCTTATGAGTTAAACATTATTCATTTACTTCATTAGAAATATAAGGAGCTTGTGATATTAAATGTTCTTGGGATAATGTTGTAGAGAGCTATGCAAGGATTCACAGAGAGAATAGTTGAGCTGATGAAGGGTGAGAACTTGTATGAGTCCCAGGGTGGTCCCATTATCCTCTCTCAGGTTAATAATACTTCAATGGAACAGATTAATACTCTGATTAGTGATAAGTTAACTGAATGGTGTCTTGTCTTTTTTTATTGGGAGTGTAGATTGAGAATGAGTATGGAAGACAAGGGCAGTTATTGGGTGCTGAAGGTCACAACTACATGACATGGGCTGCTAAAATGGCTATAGCAACTGAGACTGGTGTCCCCTGGGTCATGTGCAAAGAAGATGATGCCCCTGACCCTGTGGTGAGTTTAGTAATCACATAAGCTTTGTAATAACTTAGTGAGTATTTTGTGTTGAAACTCATTGGTTTTGGTGACAGATAAACACATGCAACGGTTTCTACTGTGATTCATTTGCTCCCAACAAGCCGTACAAGCCAACAATATGGACAGAGGCTTGGAGTGGCTGGTACAAATATATTCATTTACTTACATGGACTAATCATTTTCAAATCCATAATGACTGATGTATCTTTAAGGTTCACTGAGTTTGGTGGACCAGTGCACCATAGACCAGTTCAGGATCTTGCGTTTGCTGTTGCACGTTTCATACAAAAAGGAGGATCCTTTGTTAACTATTACATGGTATGTAGAGTCAAACTTCTTAACTAAACCGTTTGGTTTTTCCTGGAAGACAATTTTTCTTTGTTTCCCTTGAGAACAGTATCATGGAGGAACTAACTTTGGAAGAACAGCCGGTGGTCCATTTGTCACCACCAGCTATGATTATGACATTGATGAATATGGTAATAAATTTCCCTCCACATTCATTGAAACATAGGACTAATGGGTTCGATTCCCACTGGGGGCAAAATTTAACATCCGGGCTCCCCCAGCGTCCGGTGACCGAGGCGTACTCCGGCCGATAATGTAGGCTGTTACGGACACTCGCCGCTAGTCTGGACCCACCACGGTGGGGGCCAGGATACACCGGATTATCCAAAAAAAAAATGGGATACTTTGTTAAATGTTGAATAGGTTTAATCAGGGAACCTAAATATGGTCATCTAAAGGAACTGCACAAAGCTATCAAGATGTGTGAAAAATCTCTGGTTTCAACTGATCCTGTTGTTACATCTCTAGGAAACAACCAACAGGTTTGCATGTATTCATTTTGATTAGTTATGAGACCTTTTACTAAACTCTGTCACTTTATTTTTCTCAGGCTCATGTATACACTTCAGAATCAGGAGATTGTTCAGCTTTCCTTGCAAACTATGATACAGAATCAGCAGCAAAAGTATTGTTTAACAATGTTAATTATAACTTACCTCCTTGGTCAATCAGCATTCTTCCTGACTGTAGAAATGCAGTCTTCAATACTGCAAAGGTAAAAAGTGTATAATCATTGTCTCTGAATTTGTGATATTATTTTTTGAAAACTGTGGTCCCACTTGTTGATTTTCAGGTTGGAGTTCAAACATCACAAATGGAAATGTTACCAACAAACACAGCCAACTTCAAGTGGCAAAGTTATTTGGAAGATCTTTCATCTTTAGATGATAGCTCCACATTCACCACTCAAGGGCTCTTAGAGCAGATCAACGTCACACGTGACACTAGTGATTATCTTTGATACATGACCAGGTAAAAAAAAAACATTGTGCTATAGCTGCAATGTGATTCTCAGGACTTTGCTAAAACCAACATTTGGAATTTGTAATGTAGTGTTGATATTGAAGAAACTGAATCATTCTTGCATGGAGGAGAGTTACCAACTCTCATTGTTCAGTCCACAGGCCATGCTGTTCATATCTTTGTCAATGGGCAGCTTTCAGGTATGAATATGATGATACCAACATTAACTTCCATTAGAGAGTTTCTGATATGCAAACTTTAATATATAAAAATCACAGGTTCTGCATTTGGAACAAGGGAAAACAGGAGATTCACTTATAGAGGAAAGATCAATCTACATTCTGGAACTAACAAAATAGCATTGCTGAGTGTTGCTGTTGGATTACCAGTTAGTATTCTTTCTTTTTCTCTCATCTGCTGCTTAAGTTTTTAGTTTTATCTTGTCCTAATGATTCTCTCTGTGTTCAACTTTTAAGAATGTGGGTGGACACTTTGAGTCTTGGAACACTGGAATCTTAGGTCCTGTTGCATTGCATGGTTTATCTCAAGGGAAGCTAGACATGTCTTGGCAAAAATGGACATACCAAGTGGGGTTAAAAGGTGAAGCTATGAAACTTGCATATCCAACGAACACTCCCTCTATTGAGTGGATGGATGCTTCCTTAACTGTACAAAAGCCTCAGCCTCTCACATGGCACAAGGTTTTTGACTGAAACCAAACACAACTCTATAAAACTTTTTCTAGTTTAGTATCTGAACTAATGTGTAATTACTTTTTTTCAGACTTATTTTGATGCACCTGAAGGAGACGAACCACTTGCTTTAGACATGGAAGGTATGGGGAAAGGTCAGATATGGGTGAACGGAGAGAGCATTGGAAGATACTGGACAACATCTGCAACTGGTGACTGTGATCATTGTAGCTACACAGGAACATACAAACAAAACAAGTGCTTATCAGGCTGTGGTCAGCCAACACAAAGATGGTACCTTGTGCCAAGATCATGGTTACAACCGAGTAAAAACCTGTTGGTGATATTCGAGGAGCTTGGAGGAAACCTATCATCTGTTTCTTTGGTTAAAAGATCAGTATCTGGAGTCTGTGCTGAAGTTTCTGAATACCATCCTAATATCAAGAACTGGGAGCTCGAAAGCTATGGAAAAGGACAAACGTTTCATAGACCTAAGGTTCATTTAAAATGTAGTAACGGTCAGGCTATATCAGCTATAAAGTTTGCAAGTTTTGGTACTCCTTTGGGAAAATGTGGGAGTTACCAACAAGGAGAGTGTCATGCAGATACTTCACATGCTATCTTAGAGAAGGTAAAAAATGATAGTTTTCTACACTTGTAATCTTGAAATCACATTCTTTGTTTTTATAACCGTGTGATGTTTTTTTTTGTTAAATGTAGAAGTGTGTAGGGAAAACAAGGTGTGTAGTGACGATATCAAACAGTAACTTTGGGAAAGATCCGTGTCCGAATGTGTTGAAACGGTTGACTGTTGAAGCAGTTTGTTCACCTGAGTCATCTGTAACAAGTTGGATGCCTTGAAGATAAGTATTGAGGAGGCCTTTGACTGCAAAATGTATAACCAAACTATACAGAACGGAGGAAAAGAAACTGTAAGATGTGTGTTTGTGTGTATCAGTTTTGAAGAGTAGTCTTTGTGGTCTTAGTGTAGTTTGAGTTAAGTAAGAGAGAGAGTCTGTAAAAACTGTAAGATTTGTGTTTGTATTTTTCCCGATCATTTGCTAATAATCGTAGCATCTAATTCAAAAAGCTGGTAATATTTTGCGTATAAAGATTCGATCTCAAATCTTTAAATCTGATAACTAGTTGTCAGCCAAAAAAAAATCAGAATAAAATTATCGTATACTTTGTTACATAATCATTTGCTAATAACAAAACTCCCCAAAATAAGCGTGGGAATTTTTTCCTGAGTTAACGATTTATTTATACGAATGTATATAACTATATTTTTTAATAAAAATCTTTTGCATATCTCTTTTCAGTTTAAATTTTATTCTATTGGTATTATTCCCAAACAAATAAAATATTCCTACCTAAATACTTTCTAGTGGCATATTCCTAAACTTCCGATTAAGCTTATATAAACCCTAACTAGTTAATCAGTTCATCACAAACAAACACCAAAGCTCTTAATCAATCAAACGATTAAACATGAAGTCGATCCATTTCTTCCTATTATCTCTCGTGCTTATGAGCCTCACCACTGTAATCAATGGTGGAATCACCAGCAAATTTGTCAGACAAGCTATGCCATCGGTAGAGATGTCTCTCGAGACCTTTCCTTCTCCATCTGGTCATAATGTTCCTGAACAGGTTTGGATTATTTATTTTTAAGTTGCATCATAATGTATCATACCATTATTTTGTATTGATTTTTATTGTATTGTGTTTCAGGTTCATATAACGCAAGGAGACCGTGACGGAAGTGCCATGATTGTCTCGTGGGTGACACCGTTAAACCTAGCTGGTAATAACGTTGTTACGTACTGGATCGCTAGTAACGGCAGCGACGTGAAGCCTGCGAAGAAGAAAGCTCATGGTTCAACGTCCTCTTACAGATTCTATGACTATACTTCTGGTTTTCTTCATCACGCCACCATTAAAGGACTCGAGGTTCGTGTACTTGTGGCATCCATGTAACAATATGAGATTCTTGTATATGGTGTCTTAAATAAATGTTTATTTTATTTTGTTTTACATGGCAGTATGATACCAAGTACATCTACGAGGTTGGTACCGATAAATCCGTGAGACAATTCAACTTCACGACTCCTCCGAAGGTTGGACCTGATGTTCCCTACACATTCGGGATTATTGGTAAAATTCACGGATATTTCTAAAACTAAATTTTAAAATATTGTTACCAAATCGATATGTAATGGGTTCATTTTGTTTTTTTTTGTAGGTGATCTTGGACAAACCTATGCTTCTAACGAGACATTGTATCATTACATGTCGAACCCTAACGGTCAAGCCGTTCTCTTTGCTGGAGACTTGTCTTACGCAGATGACCAACCAAACCATGACCAGAGAAAATGGGATACTTGGGGAAGGTTCATGGAGCCTTGTGCTGCTTACCAACCATTTATCTATGCCGCCGGGAATCACGAGATAGATTTCGCTCCTGAGATTGTAAGATTTACTTAGTTATATTTTTTTTTGATAAGTTACTTAGTTATAATCAATACAATTATTATTTTTGTTTGGTTTTATTCGGTTTAATTTGAATGTGTAATATTAGGGTGAGACTCACTCCTTCAAGCCTTACATGCATCGTTACCCTAACTCCTACAAAGCCTCAGGGAGCATATCTCCACTTTGGTATTCAGTTAGACGTGGTCCTGCACACATCATTGTCCTCTCTTCTTATTCAGCCTATGGTAACAAAAAAAAATCCTAAAACCCTAAAGATTTGTATTCTCTCATTTTTATTACGTGACATCATTGATTCTCATTACCAGGAAAATACACACCACAATACTTGTGGTTAGAGCAAGAGTTGAAGAACGTGAACAGAGAGGAGACTCCATGGTTGATTGTAATGGTTCACTCGCCGTGGTACAACAGCAACAACTACCATTACATGGAAGGTGAGAGCATGAGGATAATGTTTGAGTCGTGGCTTGTTAACAGCAAAGTTGACATTGTTTTGGCTGGTCACGTCCATGCATATGAGAGATCTGAACGTTTCTCCAACATTAAATACAACATCACCAATGGTTTGAGCACTCCTGTGAAAGATCGTAATGCTCCAATCTACATCACAATTGGAGATGGAGGAAACATTGAAGGAATCGCAAACAGGTACTAATTAGAACAATATTTTAAGCAAAATTATTTATTTGTTTTGGTGATATAAACTAAGGTTTTTTTTTTTATGTTTTGTATGTAGTTACACTGACCCACAACCAAGCTACTCAGCCTATAGGGAGGCTAGTTTCGGTCACGCAATCTTGGAGATAAAGAACAAGACTCATGCGCTTTACACTTGGCATAGGAACCAAGACAGTGAGCCCGTCGCAGCTGATTCTATCATGGTGTATAACCGATACAATTTGCAAACCGACGAGTAGTTTCAGGCAACGTTAATGTCTAGGTTCTGGTTTAGGATTTTAGATATTTTAGTTTGATTTTCTGTTTCAATTTGTTTTCTTTTCATCAGTTTCAAGATATTATTATCTTGATTAATAAGATCTGCTTTGGATATTCTCCAATATTTCACGGGTAATCTGTTTGGATCATCAAATATTACATTAACTAAGAATGATATTAATATAGAAAATAATATCTTGTGAAATTATAATGCAAAATGTATTAATGGTGATTGAATACGAAAAATATCGACTGTTTTTGATAAGTATCTACAAAAACATTTGAATTGGTCTGCATTCCACAAGCGAAGAAACGAATCACGCTTTGCTGTTTTAAGGAACTAAACCATCTCCGAGAAAAAACAACAAGCTTTTTCGTATTCCTCTATGATCGGCGCAACTAAATTCTATACTATCTATACTATTAAAACTGAATACAAAAAATGAAATGTTTGAATACATGAATACATGAATAAGATATTTTTTAATTGTGATCGGAAACATGGACAGCCTACAAATTTAATGGCTTACTTTAATTAAACTAAAGATTAATACGTTTCAAAATACATTTATTATTACTATTTGTTTTTGGATTTTCTATTATTCATATTACTT
>JABAYD010008356.1:0-20137 GCA_014822095.1 Diplotaxis tenuifolia | reverse complement strand
GAAGGGTAGGCGATCTTCTTTCGTCCTTTGTAAAGCATCGAGCGTTATAGTTGGGGCTAATCCCTTTAACCTATTTAAACCCTAAACCTAACAGGTGGATCTACTCAGACATGAAGTTTGTCACAGAAATCATAGATGAATATATATGAAATAGAATAGATAAATAATAAGAAAACCAAAGGAGTTCCAGGAGGACTCTAATGGGAGTTCCTCATTTCTCTCCTATAACTAAGAACAATGAATAATAGAAAGCTTAGCTGTCAACAATGGCTTAGAAAATACAAAAATAGAGTTTCTGGTCGTCCTAGGGTATTCTGATAACTTGTGTGGCTTCTGGGCTTAAGTCGGTCTTGAAATATACTCGGCCCACATTCTGGCATTCATGTCGGTCGATATGAAGTGTCTCCCATCGACCGACATGCACATATCTTCTCGACAGCTTCCTCTCGCGAGGCAGGCTGACCACTCGTCAGTAAAATGGGCATAACTTCTACTACAGGATGCTGATTGACCTCAAACCGGTGGCATTGGAAAGCTAACTCAAAGCTATAGCTTCTATCAAAATATGGGCCTAATCTAACGGTGGAAATGTCTCCATCAATAGCTAAACATCTGACGCTTCTATGCAGTTCTGCACTAATAGACTCCAAAAGACACCAAAATCACCATATTTCTCCAGAATGTACATGAACCTGTAAATACTCTAAAAAGACTCTAATGGCTAAAAGTGGGTAAAATCCATGGTCGATCAGCGACTGTTGCCGACCTTCAGACCCCAAGCCGTTCTCTCGGCGCCCGCTCCATAAACAGTGTGGGAATCTAGTTGGATGGTGGGAATAAGGATCCCCAAGGTGTTGGTAAAAAGCCGGGTGTGGTCGAAGTCTCGGACGTTTCCGAAGAGGAAGGGACTTTGGAATTTGAAGAATCCGTTGACAAGGGTCGTGAGGACTTGGACAGTGACAAGGCCAGATCCGGCGACGTCGATCTGGACGGCTCAGCGAAACGTCACGAGGGGGATCCGCATGTTTCGTCGACCAACATGACCGAAGCTCCCTCAGCGCAGGAAACTCGTCCCCAAGATGGCAACTCGGAAATCCCGAAAGAGTGATCGCCTATCCTTGCTCGTTTTTCTTTTGCTGTTTCGTTTGATTTGTCTTCGTCGGTGGAGCCATTTTGTTGTGTACTCTTGTTATCAAACCTTTTTTTAAGCGGGCTTTTGTTTTTGAACTCATCTTTTATTCAAAGAATAAGTTCTTTTGATGTAAAACCGTGTAAGGTCACCGGGGTCTTAGCTCGTTTCTCGTAGTTATTTGATTTTTACTTAGACAATCATCTTTGGTTTAAACTCGTTTAATCGAAGTAACTCAGTAAGTCGTTCTTCGTAAGCTACTAGACTTAAGGTTATAGTATTTAAGCGGTCTGGGCTCGTACATTGCTATGGTTGCTCGATTTTGAAACCAACAAAATGCAAGTGGTAAAAAGATGGTCTTAGAGCAATCAAGGTATTAGATAAGTCATAAAGTAATTTTACAGAGCCTTTTGGTCGGCCAACTCATTACTCGTAAATTATTATGAATTTGAAAATGATCGTCTTTCGTAAACCGCTTGTAAGTCGGTTTGACGAGGTCCGTCGCTCGCATACTTGATCAGGGTATGCTGATTGACTAGACGCGAGTGCCAGTATGTGGCTCGTCGCTTGAGGCGCGTTTCTAAGCAAGGGTGTAGGCATCGTGAATCTTTCGGAGGAGCGACCTAGGCGGTGCGTTAGTCCGGTAAAAAAAGTAGCTGAGAGGCGTGCCTGCTCCTCGGCTGAATTGGTTTTTTTTCTTACTACATTTGGACCCATTAGGGCTGCCTACGTACCTGAGTTGGGATCAAACCATCCGTAGTTCGTTTGAGCCGAGTGGAGGTGGCTCAGTTAGCGCATCCGCTCGGGAGTAAACGTGCTGAGAAGCCTGTTTACTCTTTTTTTTAAAAGGATTATAGTTGGACCGGTTAAGGCTGCCTACGTACCCGAGTGGGGATCAAGCCATTCGTAGTTCGTTTGGGCCGAATGGAAGTGGCTAAGGGAGCACATCCATTCGGCGAGTAAACTTGCTAAGGAACCTGTTTACTCTATTTTTTTTTTTATTTTTTTTTTGGTTTTCCGAGTAGCGAATAATCATGTGCTCAGAAGGTTAAGTTGTTTGCTGGGAAGACTTAGGGTAGGTAGAGACGGAGATGCATCGAGTTCTTTGCTGTCGGAAGCTTCAAGTCAGTAGAATCCTGGCTTGATGACTTGAATTATCTTGTATGGGTGTTCCCAGTTTGCGCCGAGTTTGTCGGCGTTTTCCTCCTTAGTGTTTTCAAACACTTTACGCAATACGAGTGAGCGGACGAGATCTCACCTTCTTGTTGTAGTAACACTCGATTTGATTCTGATAGTACGGAATGCGCAGCAGAGCTTGGTTTCGCTTTTCCTCGATCGAGTCGAGTGCATCTAGGAGACTGGTAATGTTGACCTTGGAGGGTGCCATTGCCTCAACGCCGTATACTAAGGAGAAAGGTGTTGCCTTTGTCACGCCTCGCGGCGTCGTGCGATGAGACCAGAGGACGCCGTCGAGCTCGTCAGTCTAGCATCTCTTCTTGAGGCTAAGTCTCTTCTTTATGCCGTCTACAATGGCTTTGTTGGATGACTCGACATGTCCGTTACTTTGTGGGTACCTCGGGGTGGATGTGTTCAGACGAATCTTCCATCGCTCACAGAAACCTCGGAATTGGTGCGAGATGAACTACGAGCCATTGTTGGTGACGATCTCGTAAGGGAGTCCATGCCGGCAGATGATGTTCTTGCATAAGAACTTCTGGACTTCTTTATCAGTGATACTTGTGTATGATTCGGATTCTATCCACTTGGTAAAATAGTCTGTCAAAACCAGGATAATCTCCTCTGGCGAGAACTCGACATTGGGCCAATTAAATCAATACCCCAGCGCATAAACGGGTATGGGGCGGTCATATTTCGTAGCAACTCCGTCGGGATATGGATCGTCGATGCATGTCACTGACATTTATCGCATCGTTTCGCGTAAGCCTCGCAGTCCGTCGTTAACGTCGGCCAGTAGAGACATTGATTCTTTACCTTCAGGGCTAGAGCTCGGCCACCGGAGTGATTTCCTGCTGCCCTTTTGTGCGTTTCTGCCATTACGAGCCTAGTCTCTTCGCCATAAATACACTTGAGGAGGATTTTATTCGCGGAGATACGGTAGAGAATATTGTTCATGAGGATGTAGTTCGCACATCGGGCCTTTAATCGCCGCGCTTTCTACTTCTCATAGGGTAACGAGCCGTCGTGCAAAAACTCTATGAGCTCGTCTCGCCAATTGGGGCACTCGTCTTAAGTTTGCTCGTCTGGGGCTTCTACATCTGGAGCAGCTTTGTCACTTGCTTGATTTACTATTGCTAGCTGTTTGACCTGTTGGCTCGATGCTCGGCTACTCGATCCTATGTATTGGGATAGTTCGTTTCACTTGGTCATGGAGTTTACTTCCTAAAGCCGCGAGAGCATCGGCGCTGACGTTTTCTCCGCGAGGTACTTTTGTTAACTCTAAGAATTTGGACTCCTGGGCAAGATCCTGGACCAACTTCAGGTAGGCGTCCATTCTGTCGTTCTTAGATTCATATTCATTGCTGAATTGACTAGTGACGAGCTGCGAATCAGAATATGCGCTGACTCGTTTTGCGTTGACTGCTTTTGCTAAGCGAAGTCCCGCAAGTAACGATTCATACTCGGCCTCATTGTTTCTGGAAGCCAAAGCTGAATGATTGTCTGATCAGTTCGCCAGTTGGTGATTGTAACTGTACTCCGGCTCCAGAGCCTTTGCTCGTTGCGGAGCCGTCGACATGGAGGATCCAGTTTTGGTTCGGTATGACGAGGTCCTTCTCTAAGTGTGGTGGTAATTCGACAAGGGAATCTGCTAGGACCTGCGATTTAGCCGTTGTTCTGTTTTTGTAGACGATGTCATGTTCGCTCAGCTTGATTGCCCATTTGGACAGTTGGCCGGATTGGTTCTTGTTCTGCATGACAGTTTGTAGCGGATGATTGGACAGCACCTCAATCGTGTGAGATTGAAAGTATGGTCGCAGTTTTCGCACCGATGTGACAACCACTAAAGCCATCTTCTCCAAGGTGGGGTACCTCGTCTCAGGGTCCGTCATCCGTTTTCTTATGTAGAAAATAGGTTTTTGTTCGCCACGGTCATCTTAATGAGGACACTACTGCCCGCAGTCTAGGATACGACTATGTATAACGATAGTGTGTCCCCGGCCTCTGGCTTGCTAAGCACGGGTGGTGTAGTCAAGCATAGCTTCAACTGGGAGAAGGCTTCCTCGCATCGCTCGTCCCAGACGAACTTCTTGTTTTCGCGGAAGAGGTCATAGAATGGTAGGCACTTGTTGGTAGACCGTGAGATGAATCTGTTCAACGCTGCGATCCGTCCAGTTAGTCGCTGGACTTCCTGACTTTTCTTTGAGCTGGGTAGGTCGAGGATCGCAGAAATTTGCTTCGGGTTTGCTTCGATGCCTCGCTGCGTGACTATGTACCCCAAAAAACTTGCCTGATGTGACGCCGAACGTACACTTCGCTGGGTTAAGTTTCATTCCGTACCTGTTTAGTGTTTTGAAGCATTCTGCCAGATGAGTGAGATGATCTTCGGCTCGGAGCGATTTGACTAGCATATATTCAATGTAAACCTCCATCGTGTGGCCAAGTTTATCTGAGAACATCTTATTAACAAGACGTTGGTAAGTGGCGTCGGTGTTCTTTAGCCCGAAGGGCATGATAACGTAGTAATACGTCCCTCTGTTGGTTATGAACGCGGTCTTCTCTCGATCGTTCAGATGCATCATTATTTTGCTGTACCTCGAGAATGTGTCCATGAACGTGAGGAGCTGTCGATTAGACTAGACAATCTATATGCGGAAGCGGATAGCTGTCCTTTGGACAAGCTTTGTTGAGGTCGGTAAAATCGACGCACATGCGCAACATGCCATTCTTTCTCTTGACGACTATTGGGTTAGCCAACAACTCCGAATACCTGACTTTACAATCGAGCCGGCGGCGAGTAAGCGTTATACTTCTTCATTCACAGCCTTTTACCTTTCGGGTCCCAGCTTCCGCCGCTTTTGTTTGATGGGTTTAAACGTGGTATCGACGTTGAGCTTATGGGACGTGATGACGGGATCTATTCCCTTCATATCAGATGCCTTCCAAGCAAGCGTCGATTTGTTAGCTCATAGGAAATCGATGATGGTAGCTCGCATATCGTCGGGGAGGTAACCCCCGATATGCATTACTTTGCTCGGGTCTTGGTCGTCGATTACGACCTTTGTTACCTCCTTCTTCTGTGGGTAAATCTTTTGGATCTGTTTTGCCACGGTGTTGACGCGGAATGTGACTTGCTGTAGTTTTACGCTGGCAACAAGTAGCTCGCGTGCTGCCTGTTGGTCACCCTTAATAATTCTGATTCGACCGCCGTTTCCTGGAAACTTGACGAACTGGTGGTAGGTCGACGCTATCGCCTTCATTGAGTGGAGACACGGTGTCCCAAGTATGACAAAGTATGGTGCGTTGGTTCCAACGATCGATAATTTGACCGAGCGAGTTACACCACCAGCATACACTGAAAGGCGGATCGTCCCGATCATTAAATCCGGTGAGGGAACGGGAGGATGGTTTATGAGGTGTAGATCCACCCCCATATTTTCAAGCGTACTTCGGAAAATGAGATCGACCGAGCTGCCAGTGTCAATGAGCACTTTGGTGACTTCGCAGTCACATATGCCGACTTCGATAAGTAGTGGGTCGTTATGAGGGATGTGGACTCCAACCGCGTCTTCGGGTGAAAAAGTGATCGAGAACTCGTCTTGTGATCTGACCTGCTAGTCACGTGAAGATTTCGCTTGGCGCTGGTGAGCTTTAATGGAGTGAACCGAGTTGCCACATGGTGGTGGTCCCCCCATTATGACGTTTACTCGTGCAGGTTGTTTGCTCGTCAATCGCGACCTCAGGTCGCTACTATTTAATCTGAGTGGCTTGCTCGTCTCTCCTGCTAACGGTTTATTGGCCACAGTTTTTATTTGATCGAGGTGCTGACGAAGGTCGCTTCGTTTTGACTTTGATAGCTTCTCTCGGAGATCGACAAATTTTGATTGTATCTTAACCTGTAAATCTGTTGCTTCTTGTTTCGGGCAAGGAGTGGGATTCATCCGCTGAGCTTTCGACCGATTCAAATTTTCTCGGAGATCTGGCGCTTTGGTTCGATCTAACTCCATCCTTCGTTTTGAGAGCAGCGTTCGGAGGTCGCTACTCTCTGATTCATCGCTGGATGACGAATCGGGGCTCGCGAGGATTACTTGAATACGCTTGCAAGTTCTGGATTGCTCCTCGTCGGTTTGTTCGTCATCGCATCCGTGAGCTCTGGAGCCTTCGCCCTTTGGCTCGGGTTCATCTTGCTTCGGTTTTCCTTGCAGCTTTAGGTTCTTCTTATCTTTGTTCTTGCTCCAATTATTGTTGTTCTTGGCTCGCGGCTTTGGTGGGTCTATTTTGATGTCGCCCGCCTCGTATCTGCCGAACATAAATTCCTTCAGTTGAAAGCAGTCCCTGGAGTCGTGAGCTTTAGATTTGTGGTAAGAACAGTACGGTCTTCGCTCCTCTTCATCGTCCTTTTCAGGAGGATTTGTGCCCTTGGATTGGCCTCTTTCACCGGTTGCGGATCGCAAGACTTGATTTAGATGGTAAGTGTTCCATCCTTTGCTGCGCACGGTGACCCCATCCTTGTCTACCGAGTAGACGAAGGTTTTCTTTTGCTTCGGCTTCTCACCGGTCAAATGTTGCTTCGGCTCTGGACGCGTATCCATGTTTATGTTCGCCGCAGGCTTGGCAAGGGGGGTTTTGTTTTCTCATGATCGCTTTTGTATCTTCTTCCATTTTGATGAAGTTGTGGGAGCGAGCTATGGCATACTGTAGTGACTTAGTTGGGTTACGGTAGAGGTCGTCTCAAAACTTTTAGTGAACGTATAGGACGTTCTGTAGTGCGTCGACCGCGATCTCGTCATGTACCTTAATTTGCGACGATAGCTTTGAACTTTTCTATGAACTTTCGTAAGGGTTGACCCTGCGGATGTGTGAGTTTGAACAAGTCGGAAGCGGTTTTCTTCTTTGTAGTGAACATGATGTAGTGAGAGAGGAAAGCCGACGAGAAGTCGCGAAAGCTTCCAATCGAGTTTTTTGGGAGATGAGTGAACCAGTTTAAAGCGGATTCTTCGAGACTTTCGACGAATCCATGGCAGTAGCCAGCTTTGCGCTCCTCGTCAGAAAGGTTTGCGCGACCCATTGCTATATTGAACGCCGTCATGTGTTCGGTTGGGTCGTCGCTTCCTCTAAAAGTGGGTAGTCGGATCTTTTCCTTTGAGTGCAGTCATACGCTACTGATTTGCTGCGTGAAGGGAGTCCGGAGTGTAGCAGCGAGAACGCTCTCGATCTGTGGCGCGGAGCTCGTAACACTGTGCATCTTCGAGTTGACTTGTTGAAGAGCGAGTTTCATGTCTGCTATCTCTCGGATGGTTTGCTGATCTGCTCTACCTGGAGTCTGGAGAGCGTTGCCGACTGGCTGGGTTTGCTCTTCCGCTTGGTGCTCACTAGCGGTAGTAGGTATAGTTGCGAACAGTCTACAGCGAATCGACGTGTCAGGTTCGCCGGTGCGGGGAGCGAGGAGAGCAGCGATTGCGGCGATCTGGGCCGTTGTCTCCTTTTGGGCTTCGCCTTGTTGAGCTAGGCGCGCCATAATAGCATTGATAGAGTTTGCCGGAGCCGGTGTCTCGTCGTCGGCGAGATGCGCGACTTCGACTTCATGGTCTTCTGTATCACTCATCGTGAAAGGATGCTACTTCGTTGCCCCACGGTGGGTACCAACTGTTTGTACCGAGTTTGTCGGATCTAAGTAAGAAAGACGAGAACTCGTCGGCGGGTCAAACGAAGGCGTTTGTTTTATTAATGAGTGAAGAGTCAGTTATATGTCAGAAAAATAAAGAGAGAACAAAAGGCGTCGCTCGGAAAGCTAGCCAGAAAAAGTACAACTCGGAACAGACAAATGAGTAAAAACCCTAGCTAGTTGCCGCCTTGTCCAGTGTGTAATATTTCAGCCCCTTCTCCTCGTTCTCTCTCACCTCCCTTTTATAGAGCTCTCTATCATTTGACCTAATTTGGTCCAGGTTGGCTTTTCGTAATGGGCCTTACATATGGCCCAGCTCGGGAATCTCGCCATTCGTTTCCTACTAATTGTGAGTTGTCCGACCCGACGTCCTCTCGGGATAAGCTGAAGCCGTCGTGGGCCGAGGCGAGTCTTATTTGGGCCGAGCTAGGCCCAGCAGAACTTCCATGTGACTGAATTAAATGCACTCTCCTTTGGGCCCTATAGAGGGGTGAAATCCACCATCTACACAAGTGTTTGGGGTAAGTTGTTCTCGACTCTCAATTTTTTTTCCGTCTTTCACTTTGCCTTCCTGTTATTGATGTATCTTCCCGTCGGCCATTAAAAAAGTGGTGATAGAAGGGTTTGGAGGTTGATAAGGCCAATATGGAGCAGAATCTTAAGGATTTCCGAAAGAGTTTGATGAGATGGACATAATACAGATCAATCCTCAAAAAGATTTGAGGATTTCTTCGGTCTCTGACGGTTCCAGTTGCAGTAGCTTTCAGCTGGCTTCGATCCCTGAGATGGGTTTAACATTGTTTAGGAAACCGTCACTGGTCGTGACCAGGAGATGTCTGATGCAATTGCTCTAGTCCTAAACGTTAACCAGTTTGGTTCTAACCTTGCCTCCATCGGCAAGAGACGCTAAACAAGCTCGGGAGTGGTTCTTTGGACATTTTAATTGTTTTATTTGTTTATCTTTCGGATTTGTGGTGTCCGAGAGGGCTTTATCAAAACAAATGCTTGGGGGAGGCTTGTACCCAATAAATGCCTGAGGGGGTTTTAAATAAATGCCTAGAGAGTTTTTTGATGCCACGTTAAAGCCCTTTAAGACGTATCTTGAAGGACTTATCTTTGGCTCAGCCAACGCCATCTTGTCTAGAGTATCTTTGAATATCATGTTTACCAAGCTACATGTGTGTGTCTACTTGTGACTTGGTTATCTTGCAATCTGCCAACATTATCTATATCACCAATGCGTCGTTATGTGGCCAATATATAGCCGCCAGTTCTTGTTTGTCAAAATCTATGATCGCATCATCTTCTGGTTTTGTTTTTATAGAATTCACCTGCCTTCAATAACCTTTAAGTGATCTCACAGTATGGTCGCAGTAAGGATGCCCGCCTGTTATAACGTTGCCTTTTTTTCTTGAGGTCGTTGACATTGGTGCTTCCGAGCTTCTGTTGTCCCTATTTCTTTTGGATGATTCTTCTTTAGTTTCTTTTGCCACCATAGCTTCTTTGGCCTTCTTCATATCCTCTATAAATTGTGCCAGTCCTTCATTTTGGTATCCATTAGAAAGATAATTTTTGAACCCGAACCACCCTTGAGTGTTGTGTTCTTTTTGCGTGTGGTAATCGCACCATTTATTCTTTTTATCTTAATCCTTTGGGCCATAATTTGCTTAATCGTGGAGGTTTCGGGTTACTCTTTTCCTCATCATTGGAATTGCCATACTCGCTTACTTTGAAAGAGCGGTCTATGTTGTTTCGTGGATCCTTGCCTTTTGGCCTGCCTCCATTCTCCTCATAAGCTTTCTCCTTTGATCTCGACATTGATGTGTGTTTCTCGGCGAGGGGCTTCTTTTCCTTTCCCATTTCAATGTATCTTGATTCTCGATGGAAAGTTTCCTCTAGATTATCCGATTTGTTTAGTAAGAGCTTTTCTCTGATACGTGATTTGTGCCATAATGCCAAAATCCTGGAGCTATTCGTACGATACTGTTTGAGAGCACCACCTTAAATCATCCAATGAAGGTACGGAGAGTCTCGTTCTTAGAAATAGTCCACATTTCGGTATCCGACGCGCCATTCTCTTTGAACATAGAATGATGTTCATAAATACAAAGGAGAGCTGATTGCATTTGTCAATGGTATTGGCCTCTAAGCGAGAGAGACAACTAAGGGCGGGTCTTGCAAGATTTTGTATGAAAATTTGGCAATATTATGCATCTTGTTCTTCGTTATTGAAACGTGATCATCCCATTACGATACAGAAAGTGGTCATATGAGCCCGAGGATAGGTTTTTCCTTCTTAGATTGGGATCTTGAGATTAACGTTTGGAACCAGGATATTGGTGATGTGGCTGGTAAACAGTGTTCTTTGAGTCTCCTAATTAACTCGATCAACTTCGGGGGCCGAGCTTGTAGCTCGGTGAATCAATGATCGCACCGTTTGAAGCTTACTAGGTGCTAGATCATGCCTAGTGTTCCCGATTCTCCTTCTGGGATTGTTGTCTCCTTGACTTGGATCGAACCATTATTGTTGCGCGTCTTGTTAGGCTTTACGGAGATTGCATTTCTACCGAGAGTTGCGTCTCGTGCGGTCTGCTGTGATACAGTTAGCAGCTTGTTAATCCGAGCTTTGGTTTTTCTTGAGCCTGTGCCATTTGCTCCAAGCGTTGTAAAGATTGTTGTCATGCTTTCCTATATTTTAAAGTAAAATGGCATAAACATTACATTTGTTCTCGGGAATTCTCTCCCATAGGACTTGCAGATTGATGGGCTGAGTCGCTGGTGGTGGTGGAATATAGTGTGGGCGGTTTTGAGGTCCGCAAAATGGATTTCTATGGGCATCTATTTGCGGTTGTGCATCGCTTGCGTTTTCTCAGCTGGATTCATCCAGGGTGTTGTTGTTGTGTTGGTAGCAGCCACAGAAATCTATGATCTCACATCGGTTTTAAAGGGATTTTTGAGCTGAATATCTCCCTCCTTCTACCACCAAATGATGAATCCTAAAAATTCACTTAGAAATAAGTTTTACGAATAATTGAACTTGATTGACAAGATTAAAAAGACTTGATTCTGATTAAATCTGGAAAATGGATGTTTTATTGATGATGTTGAAGATGAATACAAGGGGTGCTTAATAACAATAGAAATCGTATGTAGTAAGAGTATAGTTTAGCTATAGAAAATTCTGATCCCATGTTCTTGGCTCCTCCTTTTTCTTTCATAGATATCCTTGGCGAATGATAACGGTGGCGCCTTTCTCGGCATGGATCTTCTCGTCTTTATGATGATCTTTAATGCATTTGACTTTCTGGTGTTCTGGTTTGATTTACCAACCTCGGGATATCCATGATGGGCCATAACCTTGGCAGGCCCTTGTTTCCTTCATGGGTTGTTAAACACAGTAAATATTGGGCTTCTCTTGATTTGGATCATGATCTCGAATCGATTCTTGGGAAGGTGAAAACCCAGCTCCAACAACCAGAATACACCTGTTACTAGAGCTGCAACTTATTTAAATCTTTTCGGATGAACTTTGAAATATAAGATTTCAACTTAACACATTGAATCTAAGACTCAAAACTAATCCTCACTCCTTTGTTCTTTCTCTATCCATATTCATTGTTTTCTTTACAATATTTTCATCTATTTATTGTTCATCTACATGTCGAATCCACAAAAGAGAAAGAAATCTGCTCCAAAATCACTCAACACCATTATTCACGACCACAATATCTAGAAGTCCATCCTCTTGTTCATTCTTTACATCTAGAGATTCTCCTGATCACTCTTATATGATCAAGACGATGTGGCTCATCCCACCATCAGAACCACCATGAAAATAGATCTAGGAAAAGCTCTCTAAACATCTCGATCCAGATTTTGGTAATGAGTTTCTTTGTTTCCAAAAGAGCATACGTCAGTTTAGCTGGCTAACACATTAATTTTCTTATGTGTTAAAGTCCACTAGATACTTTGTATTCCTTCCTCCATTAATGGTCACGTTAAATATAAGTATGTTACAACTACTATATATTGAGTATGGTAAATTATTCAAATACTATATGGTGATATCTATAATGGGAAGCTTCTCAGACCTTAAGATATGTTCGATGAGATCACTGAAGGTTGGACTGAGGGGGCGGGACAGGGAGAAGACTGAACACCTTATCTTGCTCTCTCCTTTCATAGAGAACTTCTGGATCAATAGAGTGAATTCTTGGCATCTCAAGTTCAGACGAAAGAATCTAAACGTTCCTAGATAATGTGTGAACTCCATTTCTTTTTGGGACAGGTTGTTGATAGCTTTCTTGACCTGATAAACTCGGCGAAGGTTGGAAAGGTTTCCATAAGTTTTGTTGAGAGTGTCCCAAAGATCTCTAGCATTCTCACAATAAGAGTAAGAATTCATGATGGGTGGCTCAAGAGAGCTTTGGATGATAAATAAAATCATGAGGTCTTCTTACTGCCACTTGGAATCTTCAACATGTTTTGGGTCATCTTTATCAGCATCAACCTTTCTTTAATGTGGGAACCAAAATTCACACTGTCAATTTTATGAACGGAGGAAAGCAAAGAATACCTTACTTTTCTTGAGGTCCGGATTATCTACGAGAGTCAGCGACAAGTGACCAAACAATTGCGGAAAATATAGAAATATAACAAACCTTGTTTAGAAAAAGTAAATCTTTATTTCAAAAATGCGTAAGAGTGCATTGTGATTATTACAAAAGATTAGAAAAGCTTTGGGCGCAAGAGTTGTCAGCGATTTCACTAGTTCTAGAATCTAAAACCTTAAACATTAAACTAGTCGTAGCTCGATAACAAGAAACGAAAAAGCTACGAAAAATATTTTGTTGATTTATGACTGAACCTTGTAGAAGGCTGCCTACGTACCGCTTTTGAGTATCAAGCCAAACGTAGTTCAATTAAAAGAGTGGAGCGAGAGTTTGAACGACCGATGCGAGTTTGTCTACTAATTGAATGCTAGTCATAGAAGCCAAGCTTGTTAAGAGTATAGCCTAAGGTTTCTAAGTGAAAAGAGTTCTAAAAGTCTCCAAATCGTCATTTGCTCCTTGCCTTGGTTCTCCTTATATATGCCTCCAAGGTTGGTTCTCTTTTCTTTTCTGCCCTCGATTCAGATCTATCTCTTTGCGGAAATCTTCCTTATCCTCCTCTTGATATTCATGATTATCATGGAAACTTGACATTTATCTTCTTTTCCATTTATTTTATACAAAAACCAAGTAAACCGTCATTGTACTTTGGGCTCATTCTCTTCTAGAATCGTAATTGGAATTTTACTATGTTCTAGATCTTCTTGGACCATCTTTCGACTTAAACATTCTTACGATTTCTTTCGGAGAAATTTCCTTCCATAAATTTTTATTTCTATACCGTTGGTTTCACGAAATAGTAAAACTGATTGTATAGTCCAGATAAAAATGGCATTGAGTTAATTGTCACCGTTTTATACGATTAATTTGAAGCTTTCACGAGAAGACAAGTCTTTGTAAAGATAACAAAGATCAGTTCGATCAAAGCTCGAAGGAGAGGACAATGAGGAGGAGGTGGTCTCGTCGCGCCCTGGCGACGAGAAGTGGTGTCTGTCTCCTCGCCCATAGACGACGAGACTTGGAGACGTGGAGCATTACTCGTCTTCCACTTGGAGACCATATGGTTGACTTATGACAATGAGGGTGAGATAAACAAGGAAACGAGAAGTTTTAACGTGGCAGTTTCTCGTCGTATAGTCTTATGAAGTTATTTTGAGATAGATCGAATGATAACTCGTTACTTTGATTCTACGAGTATAGTTCTCAATTTCTTTTTACTTTACATTGAGAAAATGTTTATGCGGTAGTTTCTAGACATTTTTTCCACCGTGACCGAATTTGACCCCATCAGTCGGTGCGTGAATTCTTTTAACGAATTGGTTTGTTTTACATAAGTTTTTCTATAAACATTTTTCAAAAGATATTTCGCAGAAGATTATCTTACAGATTGTCCTACAAGTTTTTTCCACAGAAACTTTCCAAATTTTGTTCTACGGAAGATTGTTTTGTAAAACTTATCATATATCGTAAAACTTTTTCGGATCTTTTCATATTTGAATAACAACTCTTTCATTTCTTGTCTGAGATTAAATACATGGAGTTTGATCTTGTATCCTTATTTAAATAGGCTCGGGTTATGACATGTAGGTTCTTCGACATTTCCGTCTCGTACTTTTCTAAGGCATATTCCTTGGAAGATTTTAGCAGTTGATTGTTCTATGACCGATTTTGACCCTAACAGGTAGCCTCATAGCTCCTAAGATTTTACATGTAATTTTTGTGAGATAGTGATAGGCGTGTTATGTGGGCGATACTAAGGAGTCATGAGTGGTGGTAAATAAGGAAATAGAGATATTTTCAATGCTTGCACAAATTGTGGAGTGCTCAATTGATTCTGAAAGAAAGAGAGACACAGAGCACAGCGATGCTCGTAGAGCTCAATGAATATGCTTGTAGAACTTGATTAGAGCTTGGTGTTTATCAAGGAGAGAGAGAGAAGGAACTTGGTGATATTCGTAACATTCGAGGAGAGCTTGGTGATGCTAGTGAAGAGCTTGGCGATCCTCATAAAGCTTGAGGAGAGCTTAGTGATGCTCGTAGAGATCGAGGCGAGATTTTCAATGCTCGTGGAGATCGAGGCGAGATTTTCAATGCTTGTAAAGCTCGAGGAGATCTTGGCGATGCTTGTAGAGCTCGAGGAGAGCTTGTCGATGGTCGTAGATCTTGACGATGGTCATAGAGCTTAGCAGTGCTTGTAGGGCTCAAAGAGAGCTTAGTGATGCTCATTGACCTCGAGGAGATCTTGGCGATGCTAGTAGAGATCGAGGAGGTCTTAGAAATACGCGTATAGCTTAAGGAGCATTTGGCAATGCTCATAGAGCACTTGGGGATGCTCGTAGAGCTCGAGGAGACCTTGGCGATGCTCGTAGAGATCAAGGAGAGCTTAGCGATGCTCGAACAGAGATTAGCAATGCTTGTAAATCTTGAGGAGAGCTTAAAGAAGCTCATTGAGATTAATGAGAACTTGGAGATGCTCACCGAGCTTGAGGATAGCTTGGCGATGCTCGTAGAGCTCAATGAGAGCATTGCAATGCTTGTAGAGCTTGGCGATGATCGTAGAGCTCGAGGAGAGCTTGGCGATGCTCGTATAGCTTGAGGAGCGCTTGGAGATGCTCATAGAGTTCGAGGAGAGCTTGGCGATGCTCTTAGAGCTTAAGGAAAGGTTAGCAATGCTCGAGGAGAGCTTAGCAATACTCGTAAAGCTTGAGGAGAGCTTGGGCGATGCTCAAGAAAAGATAGAGAGAGCTAGGCGATGCTTAAGAAGAGAAAAAGGGAGCTTGACGTTGTTCGAAGAGAGAGGGAGGAGAGAAAGGGTGATGCTTTCTCTCTTGACTTTGTCTCACCTCTTTATTCTCTGTTGATGGTTTTGTATCCTCTCATTCAATTTCTCAAAACTGGTTTTTGATTGTTCAATGAAAGTTTTTACGTATTAAATTTTTGAAGTTAGTTTGAAAGTTTGTTATGTAAAAAGTAGTTTTACAAAAGGTTATCTGTAAAAACTTTTTGAAGTTTGTTTTCAGAGGATTGTTTTGTAACACTATTTTGTTTCGTAAAAGCCTTCCAAAAACACGTTTTACGTTTTTTGGACATAACTCCCTCTATTTCTTTTCTAGGAAGAACTTGATGGAGTTTTTTTTTTGTTCTATGCATCTTTGTTCTAGTTGGCACGGCGTATGTGAAAATTTTCCACGCAATAAAATTCTTCACTATCTTCTTACCTTCTTTGCATATTTCCCACAAGGCAAGCAAACTCTTGCAACGAAAACCTAGTTGGGCTCTCAGAGAAACTAAACCAAGCTTCATAGTTTTTTACGGACTTTCAGCTGCCAACAGTGGCGAAGCCACCTGATAGAGAGAGAGGGTGAACATGCACCTATAATGTTTGAACAATTTAGTATACTTCGTAGAAAAATCTCTATATATATATATATATCTTCTTACAATTTGTACTTTTACATCTATTAGTGGATGAGCCGACGTAAATGCAACATCCCGAAACAATAAACAATTTGTTAGAATCAAAATCGATCACGGCGGAATTAATGACTAAAAGCCCCAAAAAAACATACTTTTGGGGTCAAAAATGGTCACGACGAAGTTAACACCTAAATATCCTTAAAAGATGGATAAGAACACTTCTCGGAAAAGTAATTTTCCAGAAAAACCTTTACGGAAACATTCTTTGATAGAATTTGTAAGAGCCTCAATCGAGCCGCCAAAAACTAAAAGCTGGTTGTCCGAGAGCAACAGATAAGTATCTAAACCAGCCATGGACCAGGTCATGCATGGGAATCAGACCAGGCACGAGCCAAGCTCGGTTGCTACGTAGTGACCGAGTACGTACCAAGCTGGTCGCTACATAGCGACCGAGCACAAGCCAAGCTCGGTCGCTACATAGTGATCGAGCACGAGCCAAGCTCGGTCGCTATGCACGTATGAGGCTCAGTCATTACGTAGCGACCGAGCGCGAGCCAAGGCTCGGTCGCTACGTAGCGACCGAGCACGTACGAGGCTCGGTCGCTTCACTCGTAGCGGCCAATCATGTACAAGGCTCGTAGCGACCGATCATGCACGATCCGGGTCGTCACGTAGCGACCATACTCTCCCAAACATCAATGCAACACGAATCCATGCATTCTCGTCTACTCTTTAATGCTATCTCCTGTTGGCCACAGCTTAACCACTCAATGTTCCTTATCGATAGGAGTCATCTTTTAACTTTACGATAAAAACCGTGGGGAGTTTTTTTTTTTTCAAAGAAACCATAATAAACGTTACGAGTCGAAAGATGGTCCAAAGAGCCCTAAAACACGACTAGAAGCCCACTTACGATTTCGTAACCGAAAGCCCATAAACATTATGACAGTTTAGACTTGGTTGACAAGAAAGATAAATGTCAATTTTCATTTTCTGCAGAAAAATGTCAATTTTCTGCAGAAAAATGTCAATTTTCTGCACATAAATGTCAACTTTCCATGGATAAATGTCAAGTTTTCGAAAATAACAGAAAATGGATTATCTCCATTTTGAGCTATGACGGCTTGAGAGAGGAAGGGGAAAATCATAAACCGACCTAGGAGGGAGTATATAAGGAGTCCTAGGCCAGAGTCACTTCAGAGGAAACTTAGCACTTAGAGAATTTTGGCAACTTTCTGTTTTTGTTATTCGAGTTGCGACTCAATTAGATTTTGCAGTTTTAGGTTATTAGAACTAGGGATCCCGCCGACAGCTCTCGTAGCCAAGGCTTCTACACTTTTGTAAACGCTAACACACGAATTCAGAATAAGACACCTTTTGCTTTTTTTTCTCAATTTCTTATATTTTACTTGCTTTTATCCTTGTATTCTAATTGCTTGGAGTGTGGTTTAGTGATATCCGGGACCTCTGGGAAAGATAGGTTAACTTAACATTCCTCTCTTTACAGAAATCGACAGTCTGAATTTTGGTTCCTACAGTTTGGCGCTACAAGGAGGTAGGGGGGTACGGATTACTCTAACTCATAGCCACAAAACGCTTGATCAAAATGATGTCCGGAAGTATGAAAAAAAAACTCGACGCACAGACTACTACTATGGCTAATGCTTCTGCAAACGCCATAGAGCTAGACAAAAACGAAAACCTAGTCACGACTTTTCGCCGCAGGAAGAGCACTAAAACAAACTCGCGATTTCTCTCTCTAATTATAAAGGGAAACGTTAAAATCTATCAAACCCCGTAAAGTTCTTCTTATTACCGAGTTGGAGAAATCTAAGCAAGTATGTTTTGACCAAAAGATGTTTTCCAAAAACTTTTCGAAAAAAAAACTTGCTCTCCCATAAACTGTGGAAAAACCCTAGGTTCTCGAAGAAAAAAGAAGCACAAGAAATCAGGTACGCAACCCCCAAGACTGTACTTCTTCCAAATAACTTTCAGAGAAACAAAGTTGATTTCTGAAAAATCCTTCGAAACCTAAAAATGGTTGTCGAAGAATAAACAAAGCAAAACGAGAGATTATAACCCTCATTGCTAAAGCGTTTTCCAAAACCTAAAAGTTTCGTAAAAATTCGAGTGACACTTCTATTGTACTATATTCCGTGAATCATCAATTTTTGTCACCTAAATCTTACTCGAAAGAAAAATACTCGAAACCTCCACGGATCAATCCTACGGAAACGAAAAAAACTTTTGATTAAGTTTGGTCGCAATAATTGACCTCCTCACGGCTCTCGTACAAGTAAAACTCGAAAACAACTTTACGGAACAACTTTCATAAAATTAAAACTCGAAGACATTTTATGAAACACCCTTTGTAAAATTTAACTTGACAACATTTTACAAAACGATACTAGTAAAAGTTAAAACTCGATAACACTTTACCTTCGTAAGATTAAAATCGAAAAAATATTTTATGAAACATTGTTCGTAAAATCAATTAGATCATACAAAAATATTCTTGGAGTAGGAAAGAGATAGAGTGCGAGCTTAAAAATGAACTTCGCATATCAGCCTCTCTCCACTGTATCACCACCCTTTCTCGTTTGCCTTATCTCCCATGACCTCTCAACAAAACATCATTGCCCGAAGAGTTATACGATCGCCCTTGGCCATTCCTAAAATGCCATAAGGCTTTTGACAAAATATATGTTCATGTCGCAAAACAAACTATTTGGAGACTGAAACCCGGATTGGAAAAATTTTGGTCACCAAACCAAAACGCAGAAAAGACTTTAGCCTCAACGCGACAAGTAAAGTAGAGAGATCCAGGAATAATTGATATTATTATAACTATCTATAAGGGATGTACGTGCACGAGTAGAGGAACGGGAAATGCAAGCAAAACGGAGAAGAGGCAAACCCGAATCTCCAAGAAAACTAAGGTATGTCCGACTTGAAATTTTCATAAATCAAACTTATAGTTTTCACAAGAAAAAATAAAAACCGCCATAGACCTTAGGGAACTTAGAATCTAGGGGATAGTCTAGCAAGCTAAGTCTTAGGAAATTTTCCTATCTATTGTTCTTTAATCGTTCAGACAGAGCTCGCAAACTGATCCAATCTCTGGTACTATCGAGAAACGATCGCCACAAACATTCAAGCGTACTCATCTCGCATCCTAACAAACGAAATAACTAGGGATACAAACGTCTACTTAAAACCGACTCGTTCCTTTAAACCGATATATTCCAATTCAACATATATCCGGCGTCGTCTTTAAAATTGACCCAAATTGTCGATCTTCCCAATCCTCGAAAGAAAATTAGTACACAACTCATCGAAAGAACAATTCATCTGTTTTCTTTCGTAAAAAAGGAGGAAGTAGGTGCATATACTTTCGACAACCCTTTTTCCTCGCATCAAGAAAACACTTTCGACAAAGCAAACTCTCGTGGAAATAGGCAGAAAAACATTCTGACAATGTGATGCCTTGTCAAAATCATCCCAAAAGAAAACGACAATCTAAGATTCGTCTAAACGCTAGGAACTGATCCAAATCATCTGGGAAATAATCTTGAGGACTATACAGCATCTCTCATCACAATCAAGCATTTAGAAAACCTCTGCCAAACTTCAGAGTGAAACTCGATGATTTGCGAAGTCATAAAGATCTTTTCCAACTTGATAAAACAAGTTTCGTGTAAGAGTCACAAAATTATACGTGAAATCTTTAGGCATCAAAGCATTGCTCTCATTTTCCATTGAACCAAGTGATTCACGGAAAAATATCAAAAACGTTTGCGACAGAGAAAAATCGAAAACACAAGTAGCAGCAATAGGGAACACGTCCTCTGTAAGACCCGATTCTGGTCTTTAGGACCCCAACCGAACCAAGCCTTACTTAACCTAATTTCTCTATGTTTGATTCCGTTTTTAAGCCATATAATTCTTAAGTCAATTTCGATCAAATATCAGAGTGATACAAAGTATTCATGTAATTCGTTTTGCACAATAGGCTATCATAAGTTCATAACATAACATATACTAAATTTCCAACCCACACATCCATCCCGACCAGAGTGTTCACGGCTCCTTGGTCTTGTCACAGCCACTGCCTGAACCTGAAACCACATGGTACATACA
>JABAYD010008351.1:0-10228 GCA_014822095.1 Diplotaxis tenuifolia | reverse complement strand
TCTCATAAGGAATATACTTATGAATATTCCTTATGATCCTTGTATAAATATGTTGGCATATGAATAAGAAAACGCATCATTCCACAACATAACATTTTTGCTTTTTAATACCATTTAACTTGTAAGGAGCGGGAAATAAAACAGAGTTTCTATCCACAAATTGGTCGTAGTTTTATCATAAAATCAACCCCATAGTTAAAAGACATACATAACACCCAAAATAAAAAGGTAGTTCTTCATATATGCTTTTAATTAAACGTGCATATATAATATGAAGAAATTTTCAAAAGCCAAAGGCAATATGTATGTTTAAACTTTAAACTTTCAAGAAAACATTATACAAACTCTCTGCACTAAAGCCATAAAGCCCCAGCTTCCTTGAGCAGCCTTTTCAATGACCCGTCAAGATGAAGAGTCATAACGGTAGTAGCAGTTCCTACTAATTTTCCTCCGATGAAAACCACGGGAACCTGAGGGCTGCATCCTAACCGAGCCAAAGCCCTCTCAATATCTTTACCGTACATGTATTGATCGATCTCGACAATCGCAGGACTCACACCTTGCTCATAGAACAGACATTTGATTGCATGAGACATGCAGCATGTACTCTTGCTGAATATTACCACTGCACTTTGTGACGCTAACCTTGCTACCACATCCATTTTGTAGTAATAGTATTACTCTTTTAGTATGTCGAAGTTTTTTTTTTTTGTATTGGTTGGATATTTTGTGTTTATCATTCTCTGTTTTGGAGAGGTGAGTCTTGGAACTCTATATATACACGTACTGAATGTAGAGGCATCTTGGATTGACGGGGCAAAGCTAGATTGGGAGAATCTTATTTTCCAGAAGTTGGATTGTGGATAAGAGAAGGTGATGATGATATGATGCTCAAGAGTTGACAAATCTGAGTAAGATACTAGTGTAGACCAGTACAGAGACCGATCTGCATATGGTAACTTGTGATGATGCATGAAGAGAAAAATTCCAACGTTACGTGTTAAGGGAATGTCAACTTTGCATTGATTCTCATTTGACCATTACTACTTTCATGCCGCAGAGCGATTCACGTCCCACTCTTTATAGTCTATAAAACTAATGACAAACTACAGGTCAGCATCCTTAGGACCATATATAATGCTAATTAATTGAATCCCTCGTAAGGTGCCAGTTTATATATTATCTTAGACTCATCAACTATTAAAAACCTTTGTTAAAATATTAGGATTATTGTCAATCCCAAACTATATTCTTGGCAGACTTTTGACATGGTATATACTACTCCAGACCATGCGTGTGTATAAAAATAACCCCTCAAGAGCAAACGTTAATCAATAGTAGTACTCAGAAATGTCGGGATCTGACCTTTTTAATCCAAAATATCATTTAAAAAAAACATAATTGACTTTACCTTGTGTTCTTGATTTTGTACCAGTTCACATAATGTAATTGCACGATTAATGTGGGTTTCTTAGGGTGAAATTCTTAACGTAATTAGATATGCTTAACTTTTAACTTAAACAACTATGAGACGTCTATTAAGTGAGAGATATAGAAAACAATTTTTAGTTTTTTAGTTAAAATCTAAAAGACCATATTTTATATTACGGTAAAAACCTCATTCTAAGAGATATGTATCAATCATGCTCTATGATTAAAATGAGCGTGGAAGAACTCTCAAAATAAATCAAATTAGTTTTTCAGGCTGTTATATATTTATTTCTTTAATACTTTAGTTAAAAAACTTAGAATGCCAATGTTCTCTCGTATAATCTTCTTGTTTTTATTGAAAACCAATTTATTAAAAGTGAAAATTATTATAATCCCTTGTGTGGATTTTTTTGTGGTCAAAATCCCTTGTGTAACTAATCTAGCAAAAACGTAGGGAACAGTTTGCAACTAGCATGCACTGGATAGCTTGCAAAAAAAAAAGTATAATATACCAGCTAAAACATATATATAACATATTTTACGAAAATGGCAAACATATGAGTTTGGGATAGTTTTATTACTAAATTGTATCTGTAAACTGTAAAATAGCAAAATCTAGTTTTAGAAAGGGTAAACATAAAAGGAAAAACACATAATTGTCAATTCTCCACTTATATATTCTTCTACAGATATGTAATTTATGCCTTTTACCAATTTTGTAAATTATCGTCACCAAAATTAATTCTTATGATTCTGAAATTAATAATAGAATAATTATGAATGATATGCCAAAAATTTCAAACATAAAACTAATACTTATTTTGAAATTACTCATTTATTTTTAACATGTTAAGATTTATGATTATGGGTATGTAGATTTTACACTTATAGTACGGATTCTTTATAAATAAAGTAGACTTCTTTATCTCCATAGGGAACAAATTGTGACATCTGTCCTCTTTTTGTATTGGCTTTTTATATTTAATGAAATTGTGTATTGGGCTTTCTCTAATTAATATTTGTGACTCATTTTTTTAGGGTATCAAAATTTCTTCTCCTTAGCTGTTTTCTGATGAAAATGCACCAAGGAAAACATGTTTGGAATGAGAGAACTATTAAGTCTAAATAACCATAACAACTTTTTCAAGATATTGCTTTTATGTTTTTCCATTTCCGGTCTTTTTCAAGATACTTCTTTTGTATTTTTCCATTTTCGTTTTATCCTTTTTGTTTTCAGACAATGATGTGGTGATTGTTCTTTCAACTATTAATGCTTAATCTTTTCATGAAGCAAAGATCCACATTAGCCTTACACTTGCCAAGTTATATTACACAAAATAAAGTTGCTTAGTTCCCATATATTGCAACAGTGTCTGGCATGTTTACAAATAACCACCAACAATAAAGCATCAATGGATTTTACGCTTTACAAGCAATATTGGGTTCAATCATCAGATGTTTTTTTATCTTATGCTAACACTTTACCATTCATCTACTATTTTCATTGATTTTTTTGTCCCTCTACAAATAATGTTCGAGACATGAAAATCGCTTACCAAATATATTCCATTAACATCGTGTTTATACACTATATTTTTTTTTAAAAAGCTTCAAGTCTGGAACAACACACAAAGCTGAGAGAAAGAAATATAATTCTTGCACCACAAGCTACAAGACAAACTGCCCTCTCATCATTAAAATCTCCTTCCATTTTATAAAACTTTGAACAATCATATTTCAAACAACACAGGGTAGCACACAATGTAACTGCAAAAAGGTGGCTATAGAACTCCCAACTTAAAGAGTAACTAACAATTTAATGCATATGAATTGCAAAAGCCAGACGTTACAGACGGCCTCTATATTGTTTCTCTTCATTGTTCTAATGCAACTCTCACTCTATCATTACTCAACCATGGAGAATTACCGATATCATGGTGAAGACACCAGCTGAGGTTAAGCGCAAAGATGCCAATGGGAAACCTCCAAAACAACTAAGCGTTATTGAAGACTCCACAGCATCATCATCATCATCTGTCGGCATATAAAGAAAATAGGTTTGTGCTAATCAGTCTGATCTGTTTACTTTACAACTTCAAAGCTTACTCACCTGCAACGATTATTGTGACTGATTGCTGCTCTTTAGTCTCTCTCCCTCCAGAATCTGATCTACCCCAGCCTAGCTCACGACAGCCAAATTTACCACTCATACCAACCTCCTTATTCAGGGACCTATCAGATGAAGTTCAACTCAATGGTAAAACAGTTCTATTACTAATACATACATACACAATATTTTCAATAATTTCCTAACACTCTCAGGGATTATTTTGCCCATACAGTAAATAATGCAAAACTAGCTCGACAACAACGATTACTCATCCTCAAAAGTAAACGTCGCAAATTACAATAACAAAGCAAGCTATGTTAAATTAATTTAAATTATCAAATTAACCTACACTTGGCCATGGTTGGGTTTATATTTATCTTCCAATTTCCAGGAGATATTATTATGCATCAATCAGAGCATGATAATCCTCTTGACTTGGAAAGAAGTAATACCATGCACACCAGGTCCTCAGAGGATGGGTAAGCAAAAATGCAAAACAGTAGCCTCAAGAGTTATAACTTATAAGTGAGTTTCTCTGATATTACAGAGCAAAGTGAGTTTCAACGTTTAAACAATGTTAAATGCATGTTCTAACCTTTTTTTTGGTCAACATGTTCTAACCTTATTTTCCCTACAGCAACTCCCGATGTGAGTGAAAGTCCAGGTATGAAAAATGCATCCTGCACATGAAAAACACATATCACTACAATTATGAAAAACACCGCAATAAAGATATGAATGACAATTCCTCAATGTCAACTAATAAAACATAACAATTACCATTTCACATAAAGCTTGAATCAGATATTACTGTCCAGAGTTTCAAAATTTATTAGTTTTACAATAATTTTCATAAATAATTAGGCAAAAATATAATCAAACAACTACATATATAGACTCATTTTAAACTTTAAAATAATAAAATTTCAGAAGTGTTTATATTATAAATTATATTATTGTATAAAAATCGGCGCATAGCGCCGGCACACCACTAGTAATTTATAAACTTTACTTAAGCATATTAAATTCCATTAAAGAGAAAAAAGTAAGATTAGATGATTAATAACCATTTAAACCCAAAAAAGAGATTAAATTCTTAGAAGTTTAAGTAGATACTAGATTCTAACCCGCCCTTCAAAAGGACGGGTGTATTTTTTAAAATTAAATTTTATATTTATATTTTTTATAATTATATTTATATTTTTTTAGTAATTATATTTGTGTATATACATATAATATAGAGATATGTTTTAATTTTAATTTTCAGATATAAAGAGAAGTAGGTGGTTCTAATTATTTTAAAAAAAATAAATGGGTGGTTACAACAAATATGTGAGCAAACGTAAGAAAATAATTTCTGAGATATAATTAGAAAGTACAGTAAAACCTCTATAAATTAATAATGTCGGGATTTTGAAATTTTATTAATTTATAGAGATATTAATTTACAGAAAATTTCCTTTTTAGATTTTTTATTTTAAAATATGTTTTATGTGTAATATGAAAAATAATTGACTTTACGGTATATGTATTGGTTAAATTTATTTGCTACTAAATTTGTATTGTTCTTATTCACTTATTTAGCACATATCGTAAATATAAATGCATTTTAAGTGTAAAATAAAAAATAATATCAAATTGTTATAAATATTAAGAAAAATAAAGATTAACTTCACTATAAATAAAAAAAATCAACTCTATGAAATATATTGTTTATATTTATATAAACTTGATAAATGCTAATTATTAATTTATGTTTATATTGGGACCATATATTTACATAAGGTTTTTCAAAAATTTATTATCTTATTATTTTATCGATTTATGTCATATTTTACACCGGTCCAAGTTGGGACCGGTGAAATTTATTAATTTCTAGAGATTATTAATTTATCGAGTAGTAATTTATAGAGGTTCTACTGTAGTTATGAAATAATCAGTTATTAAAAAAATAGGTCTAATGGCAATTTAAGTAATATACGGTAGGGGTAAAAGATACAGTGCTTCTCTATTAATAATATTGATAATTACTGTCCGAAGGAGATAATAGTCAATCATTAAATCAGCTTCAACATAGAGAAATATAATCTCAATAAATAGTAGTTCTTCACATATGCTTTAATAAGACGTACATAAAGTGAAGACACTTTCAAAGGTTCAGTAAAAGATGACAATGTAAATCATTCAAGAATACATTCATTAAGTACTATAGCCACAAAGCGCCAGCTTCTTTGAGCAACCTTTTCAAAGACCCATTCAGATGAAGAGTCATGACGGTGTTGGCCGTTCCTACAAATTTTCCTCCGATAAAAACTGCCGGAACAGTAGGGCTGCAACCTAAACGAGCCAAGGCCCACTCAATATCCTTACCGTACATGTTCTGATCGATCTCTACAATTGCTGGGCTCACTCCTTGCTCGTAAAACAGACGTTTGATTGCATGAGACATACAACAAGTACTCTTGCTGAATATCACCACTGCTCTTTGTGACGCCAATGTTGCTACCACATCCATATGTATAGTAATAGTCTACTATGTATATGTCTTTTTCTTTATATGTTGATGTGTTTGTTTTGGAGAAGTGAGTCTTGGAACTCTATATATACACATACTGCACATGTAATCTTTTGTGAACATATAGAGGTACCTTTGATTAATGATGGGGCAAGACTAAAAGGGGGAATAACAATTCTGGGAAGTTGGATTGTGGATAAGAGAACCAGATGATTTGATGCTCTAGAGTTGACATTTGTGAGGTATAGAGATTGATATGCATATAGTGTAAGTTGTGACCATGATGATGTATGAAGAGAAAAATTCCAGTTTTTGGGGATCAATATTACGTGTTAAGAAAAATGTCAACTTTGTATTTATTCCCATCCATCATCACTTTCTTCCTGCAGGGGGATTTACGTCGTCATTCATGTATCACGAAAATGAACTCATCCAGCTAATTATTAATACTATGTCTATCAACTTTCTGCAAACCCACATGTAATACATCGGTAAAGAAAAACCAAAGTTGAAAGTAGATTAATATAATAGCGTTTGCGTTCACCCTCCATGCACGATCTAAGTTATTTCAAGTTTTTGTAGTTGCATGCTGGGCTGCTGGCTTTACATATCCACGAAGATTTTATGCTCGAAAAGATTAATTAATAATTAACTCAACTTTAATAAAGTAGTTCATACTCTTAGCAATAATATGATGGGTCACAAAAATTCGTTGTGGCTCTTGAGATATCAATGGAACCAAAACAATAATAAGGATCCGTACGGCAATGTAAGTGGCGACATGACATGACTGTTTGTACTTAAGGCATAACCACGTCTTCTACAAATTTCTCAAGTAGGTACGAATTGAACTAGTATGCCACAATCAGTCTCGGTAAATAATAGGATTGGAATCATCATCTCCCTTTGATTTTGACCTCAACCATTGATGAGATTAACTTTGCAATGGAAATTCCCTCTTATTGAAACCAAACAAGTAATGCTGACAAAAGATTAGCATCAACCAAAAGATTTATCTGAAAATTTGGCATAATTAGCACGTGTTGTCCATAGCAACATTCTATTTTAGAGATGAAAATAATGTTGAAGTGATATATCGTCATTCTTAGCGAATAATTAGAAACTAGGTGAAAATCCGCGTGTGTCATTATGTATACAAATTATTTTTACATATTATTATTTATTTTATGTTATTTTAAATAATAAGTATATTAAATAATTGAGAAGTAAGTAATTATTATGTATATAATTAAATTGAAGTAAAGTATAAATCAAAAGAATCCTTCTTGTTTATTTACTATAATTTTATTGGTAAGTACATAAAACCAATCATTTTATTTATTTATATGATATATAATTAAATTTAAATGACATTTGCATAGATATATAATATATTTTAATATTAATATTTATTAATTGATGTTTCTTACTCATATGATTTTCTTAACATTTGTATATTTTTTGTACTAAAAATAAACTATTAATTTCAAAATTTTCAATGTGAGATTTTAAATAACTTTAGTAATTTATAATCATTTTTTAAAAATTCAATACAAATTTAAAAAATTAAAATATTAAGGTCCATACAATTTTTCAATACAAATTTTCAAATTAGCAGATTTCTGTATTTTTTATACCGTATATATTTTCATTTAAACAATATTAATATATATATATATATATATATATATATATAGAGAGAGAGAGAGAGAGAGAGAATATGAACATCTATTAAATGAAAATTCATATTCATATGATTTTTATAATCATTTATATCTTGTTATAGCCAAAAAGGTAAAACCAATGACCACAAGATTTTTAATATGGGACTTTTAACAATTTTAATAATTTATAGTTGTTCTAAAAAGATTTAAATACAACATATAATAAAATTCTAAGTTTTATATATATGGTTGATGTGATTATTTAACATCGTTTAAGAATATAAAATTGAACAAAAATTATAGTGAATACAAAAATTGTTATCAAGCTTTGATATTGAAAATAATTATTTGTCATATACATGTTAATTATATTAGGTAATTCTGTAGCTTTTATTTAAAGAAAAAATGGATAGTATTTTTTTGGATACTACTAATCAGTTTGATAATTAATTTAATAAAAATATAGTATATGTTTATATACTCTAATTTATTTTTTATAGATTCTAAAAATCAGTATAGTGATTATTTTAAATATTGTACTGTTCCTCAATTAATATATAAGAGATTTATATAGCCCCATATGCATGTCAATTTAAGTCTTATTTTAGTTACTTCAAAGAATGTTTTACATTTCTGTCTAGTAATTAAAGATCATTAAAAAAACATTAGCCGTAGCTTTTTTTGTCAAAACATTAACGTAGCAATTTTCTTTAGGCAACATACTTAATTAGCTATAAAATTGTTTTTCCCAAAAAAAGCTATGAAGTTTAGGGTAAAAATTTAAATATGTTTTGATAATGATTACCTTTTACTTGTTGTACATGTACTACTATATTATTTCTTCGGATTCGAAGTACTACACGTTCTCACTTTGATTCGAGCGGAACCAGTAGCTGAATCGGATACTGATTTTGATGCATGCAATCTATTGATGATTAACAGGCTCAAAGACTATATAATTCATTTTCTCATCCTTACTTTGAATCGAAACTAAGGCTGATGCAATCACTAAATCGAATGTAACCGAAAGGTCCGAAACCGTTGTTCATTAGTAATATTAGGATCAGTTTAGTTTTTTTTGGAGAACTAAGGATCAGTTTATTTAATGGCAAAAAAAAACCTAGTGGACGATTTTTAGGACCTCTTCAAGCATATATCTCGTCATACACATGCATAATGCATCTCTATAATATATTCTCTTCTTCTCTTTACACGCCATTTTTCCTTTCCTAAGATTTTATAAATATGATTTTGGCAAAAAAAAAAAAAAGAAAGAAAGATTTTACATATACTCTTTCAAATATAGGAAGGAGCTTACTTCAATGTTCACGTACTCGAAAATTCTATAATTCCCTTCTCTCATATAAATTTGAATAAGATTATAATTTTAGAGTTGACATTTTGCTATTTGAAATTCACTTGTGTGGATTTTCTGGGACCAATATTTTAGACTAAAAATCCCTTAAAATTGATTATTTTCCAAAAAGAAAAAAAATATCATGAGTCCATTTTTTCAGTTTTAATTTTAACATGGGAAACAATAGTGTTTAGGTTGTCTAAAATCGATACCATTGTTACACAAAACCATGTAACGTCAAAATTGTTCCACACAATTGAACAATAATGATATTAATTTGCATGTCCAGAATTTTATTTCCTTTATCTTGTTTGCCTAAAAGAAATACAATGAGGGTTATTATATATATATATATATATTCCTGGATTCTGTATGTTGGAATAGGATTAAAGGAATATGATGACAGAATGAGAGTAGCGTGACCATATTCATGAATGGGCCATTTTGGATAAAGTGATCGATTCTCTAAAGAGATGACAACAGATCACCACTTGTTACAGTCTCACCTCTTTACCGTCCCCAAATCCAATAGATTAGTTTTTCTTTTTGGTAAATTTGTTGCATTAATTTTTGTTTGGATTAATCGGGTAGAAAACGGGACTTAACTATCAATCCCAGAATTTAATCTGGATAAGAGCCCTTACCAATCACAAATTAAGACATAACCGAGTGGAACCAAAAGAAATCAGAACAGACACATGACCGCCGTGCCGCTTGGAACCACCGTAAGAAGTTTGTACATATCCACATAGAACTAGTGACTATTACACTCTCCATATAATACTAATGTTGAAGTGTCTATAGATTTTGATTACAATGTCAATTAATTACCCTAAATTTGCGGAGTTTGTTAACATGATTGATTATTCGTTACATGCATGTCTTTTTTTTTTATAACACTTAGAAGAAAAGAATCAAAGGTACAGCAACACAGAGAGATAATGAGACAAAGATACAATGGGATGTCAGTAGACACCAAATAAAAGTGGAAAATAATCTCATCAAAACTTCTTATGGTTGGGCCTCTAGGGAAAGTAGACGATGTAACCATACCGGAGCACTTCGGGCGATGTATGACTGGTGACGGAGATCACGTGTGACACTCAAGGCAATAGCATCGGCCGCTTCATTACGTTCGGAAAGAGCATGAT
>JABAYD010008323.1:0-17711 GCA_014822095.1 Diplotaxis tenuifolia | reverse complement strand
TGACTGTGAATAAACAAACAATCGACGAAGAAGAGAGTGATATGAGCTTTAAGCAATGAAGTTTTATTTTTGGACGTTGGGTTTCAAAATTTGGGATACAATTTAATTAAAGTCCAAAATCACTGGCAATTCAGAGCATAGAAAACTGATAAAACTAAGAAGATCACTACCTGATGTTTACGAGGTTAGTTCAACGTAGCGATCGTCCATAACAGAATCTAGCAAATTCACTATATCAGGTTTACAGATTCATCAACTTAGGGTTTCAACATTTGAAAAAACCTTAAAAACCGACCTGTAATAAACTTGCACCAACTCTGGTTTAGCTAATCTTCGGTTAAAGATCAGTGTCTTCAAATTAATCAGGGCCCTTAACCAGTGATTTGAGTTCACGAAATCAACACATTATCGTTAACTTACATGTTTATTTTGAAATTCATCTAAAACTTGACAACCCTTCAATTAAAAACCTCCATCCATCTAACTTCTAGCTCCTCTAAACTAGCTATGTATGTTAATCCATGAAGACGACTATTCAACTTCCTGGAGTCAATGATCTCTAAATGACAAAGACATGGCATAGAATCCTCATCTACATACCATCCACTCCTCGGAGTTATCTTAGTATTGTCAACGCTAAAGTATGCAATTTAGGTACCCGGTTTTGAAGCATACCAATTTTCTTTCGGTGGAGGAATTACTAAATTATTTGTACTATTAAAAAAAAAAACAAAATGCATGGTACTGTTAGGAAATAAAAATAAAACGAAAGATTAAGTTTGTAACTATCCTTTATTTTTGTGCATTTTCCTTTCTAAATATGTATATATGTTATACGATTTTTTTTTTCTTTTAATCTTAGCTAGGGTTGTGGAACTCATCACCAAGCCGCCATGAAACACTCACAAAAATCGTCTCTCAAACGGCGACGACGTGACCTAGTTCATGCAGGAAACATCACAACAACAACAACAACAACCATTCCTTTCGATCTCATCATCGAGATACTCTCTGTCCTTCCTGCGAAATCGCTCTTACGATTCAAATCCGTGTCGAAGCTATGGTTCTCTACCATCCGCAGCAAAAGTTTTGTAGACTCGTTCCTGACTAGGTCAAAGACTCGTCCTCGTCTCCTTCTCAAGCTCAATCTCAAACATTCGCATAATAACTTCCTCTTCACGGCTCCTGAATACCACAGCAACTACGAAGATAAATCCTCCAGTGTCATGGCAAGATACCACATGACGATCTCGGACGGCGTGATGTGTGGTTCTGTCAACGGTTTCGTCTGCTTTAGTTAGAAGTATTGTTCTTTCGAAACCCATCTGTCATACGATCACCGTTTATACTATGGAGTTAATGGGTCGAGAATATTTAGGTTCGATGTTAGATCTGAGAAGGTTGGGTTTATTAAAACACCCAAAGACTCAAATGTCACGTTAGCATGCAATTCAGGTCTTATTAATTACAATGGTAAATTGGGATGTTTAGATTATTGTTACACAGAGGATTTGATGACATTGTGGGTTCTTGAGGATGCTGAGAAACATGAATGGTCGAGAATTACTACGTTTGTCTTACTTTCTCAACGGAGACCTACAGGGGAGGATCTAGAACAATTTTTTATACGGGGTTACATTTTTTAGAATCTTTTTATCACAACGTTATTTGTTACTTTCTCAAACATTTTTTTCTCGATAAAACAAACAACACAATCATTTAAATATTGATCACTTATCCGGTTCCGTGAGCAATTGGGCCGTAACTACCGTGAAATTGTAATACTAAAATTAGATAAAAAACAATGGTACTGATTTTAAAAGCAAAGATAATATAATATAAAACTCATTACCTCAGTCCGATTTAGAGTTTTGTTGTGTTTGGAAGTAAAAAACTTTAATTGTAAAAAGAAACAAGACAAGACAAAGAAAATGACGTGAGGCTAGGTCAAAATTTTAAGAACCTATTATCACTTCTTTTGTTTTTTTTTTTAGTTTTGAATGAGTATTTTGATTTGAGCTTATTTCAAAATTGGGTTATAATTATGTTTCTTGAGAAGTGATTCCATTAACATTTTTTTGCCTTGACACATATATTTGTTCATCTAACTATTTGCTCACCAAATACATATATTAACTATATACAAAAAAAAATTCAGAAAAATCAGACGGTGCACGTGACACCGTAGTCCACCGCCTACATCCGCCCCTGGAGACCTACACTTGGGATTGGCACAGTGACTAAAGGAGTGATCCATTCGGGCGTGTCTATGGAGTTTCGTCTACCGTTTCATGTTTGTTATTATGATTTTAATAAAAAGAATTTAAGACAAGTGGAGATCCGAGGAATGGAGGAGGTTGGTGTTCTCACACCCCTCTCTATGGGAAGCTAACCGGTAATCCAGGTTACATTGAGAATATAAGGGCATCTTCAACGCGGTCTCCAGAGCGTTTTTACAGGGAGGAGGGCCCGCAAGGAATGAAAAAACACCGTCTCCCATGTGCGAAATTGGATACGTTTGCAGGGCATCTTTTGCACTGTTTTGCGGGCCCCACGACACGTAGCGGCCCCTAATTGGTTTGCTTTATTTATTTAAAAAAAAAAAAAAAAGTAAAAAAAAAAATTAAAAACCCAACTCGTGTATATGCGTTGATGCTGCTCTTAAGGCATGCACATCCCCGGGGCAATTTTAAGTCCTTAAAATTTAAAAAGCTAAGAACGCAAGAGATGAATGACGAAGGACGAACTGGGACGTCTCTTATATAAAGCCATTTCGCCTCGGTTCTGGTGTTTTTGTGGGTCCCTCTGCCTTTAAGGACCAGCTGGGACTTTGCAATGTGCATGGTCTTAAGTTCTTGTGAGTGACTTTATTATTATTATTTTTGGTTCATGTTTTTTGTTTTGATAAAGTATTGGTTAATTTTTTATTATGTGAAATTGTTAGAAATTAATTTCTGTTTGTTTTAAGATCTTGGGTTGTTTTTTTTGGTTGTTGTCAAGTTTTCGAGTTAGTAATGTGACTGTGAATAAACAAACAATCGACGAAGAAGAGAGTGGCATGAGCTTTAAGCAATGTGTTTAGCTAATCTTCCGTTAAATATCAATATCTTTCAAATTAATCAGGGCCATAACCGGTACGTGATTTGAGTTCACGAAATCAACGCATTATTTTTTTACCTTACGTGTATTTAATTTGAAATTCATCTAAAACGAAGCTAAAAAAAACAATGATAAAAACGTTTACGTTTACGTTGAAGAAACAAATGAGGTTTATTTATTTATTTTTGTGTGTGATCATATTATTTGGTGACTGAAAAGTTGAAGTTAGAGAAAAAAAAAGGTGTTTGGAGGTGGAAGACATGTTTGACTTTTATCGAATCCCCGAGTGAGGTTTGAGACCATTACCGTGGCGCCACTTGTCATCTCTGTCGTGTTCAAAGCCCTAAACCTCACTATCTTACATACTGATTGATTGATTGATCACATTAGCAGAACACCGCCTTGTTCTTCTTCCTCTCTACTTAAAAACCTTTCTTGGAAAAAGATCAGATCTTTTGGGATCATAAGAAATGTCTCTGTCCTTCAGAATCTCCCACCTTTCGAACGATGTGTTCAACACTGTAGAGCCCCGAGATCAATGCAGAGCCGTTCGAACGATTTGTTTCGGTTTCGAATCGAGACGGATCCATTGGAGCTCGGAGCTGTCTTCTCCGATACTGAGAACTCGATGCGTGGGATCGGATGCGGGAGTGGGAATCCCCGGCGGCAGATCGGTGCCGGAATGGACCTATACCGGATCCAAAGACGAGACCTTTAGCGATTTGGAGATCGATGACGGAGACGACGATGGAAACAACGGTGGAAATGATAACAACGGAGGCGGAGATGATGATGATGATGATGAGGAGAAGGAGTTTGGTCCGTTACTGAAACTCGAACAAGTGGTGAAAGAGACGGAGAGGAGAGGGATTACATTACCGGAGGATATGTCGGAAGCGGCGAAGTCTGTTGGGATTAGGAAACTCTTCCTTCTTCGTTATCTCGATCTACAGGTTTTGTTTTGTTTTGGAACATTTAGTAAACGATGGTTTATGTATGTCTGAGGGTGATGATGATGTTGACAGGGATCTGTGTGGCCGCTTGGGTTTCTGATGAGGACATGCTCGATGCTACGAAACAGAATGCTTGCAGATCCTTCCTTTCTCTTCAAAGTTGGAACCGAGGTTTATATTTGTCAAAAAGATCAAAGCTTTTTAGTGATTGTGACACGTGGAATCGATGTAAAGATCTTTGGTTTTTGTGGTGGTTTGATGATGATGATGCAGATAGCGATAGACTCTTGCTGTGCGACGTTTGCGGAAGTGCAGAAGAGAGGAGAAGATTTCTGGTCAGAGTTTGAGTTGTATGCTGCTGATCTTTTGGTTGGTCTTGTGGTTGATGTTGCTTTGGTTGGTCTTTTGGCTCCTTATGCTCGTATTGGGAAGACATCTGTGGTCTCATCTACAGGTTTGTTAAAGGGTCTTAGACGTTCTTGTGCAGCTCTTCCTAGCAGGTAAAGACTGTCTCTCTTTGACTTTGGCTTCATGTAATGGACAAATGGGTTAAGATGTTACTTTGTGTTTGTACTCGTGAAGTGTTTTTGAAGCTGAAAGACCGGGTTGTAAGTTCTCGGTTAACCAGCGTATTGCAACTTTCTTCTACAAGGTAATGGAGACTAATGTTCTTTGTGGATCTTTCTTCCATGCCTTTGGTTTTTACTAATTGTTGTGGTTATGTAGGGGCTCTTGTATGGTTCGGTTGGATTTGGATGTGGTCTCATCGGTCAGGGAATTGCAAATCTCATCATGACAGCAAAACGGTATATTCTTTCATGAAATGAATCTTTTGAGTTTCTTTCTTGTGTTTATATGGATGTTATTGAGACACTGGTCTGTCTTCTTTGTCAATGTAGGAGTATAAAGAAATCAGAAGAAGACGTTCCTGTTCCACCTCTCTTCAAAAGTGCTGCTCTCTGGGGTTAGTCTTACTTAACCCATCTCTAAACCGGTTATATCAATCATCAGTTTCTTAAACCGGTTTAGTTTCTTAGAAAGTAAAGAACCTAATGACGTTGATTGAGACACAATAATTGTTATTATTCTTACCAATCTCGGTGACAGTATCAGCTTAGTTTGTAATATTAGATTCCAGTTACAGTTACTTAGTTTCAGAACTCATATGGACAAAGGTGTATCTGTACATTGTTGCTTGCTTACATAGGCTCACTTTATAGCTTGTATGCTTGATCAGGTGTGTTTCTTGGCTTATCTTCCAACGCACGTTACCAAATCATCAACGGACTAGAACGCGTCGTGGAAGGTTCTACAGCTGCCAAACGCATTCCTGTGGTCGCCATGGCGTTTACCGTTGGAGTTCGGTTTGCTAACAATGTATATGGCGGTATGCAGTTTGTTGATTGGGCTAAATTATCCGGCGTCCAGTAACTAAACCGGCTCGGTTTTATTACTAACCGGTATGCGAACCAGCCTTAGGGTGTTATCCAGTGTCGTCAGTGATTAGGTTATTTACCGAGAGCTAGAAAAAGAATCCGGTTCATGGTCTGAACCGACTGGACTGGTACAAGACTTTCTAATTTCCAAAGTCGTATGCAAAAAATAATGACGTTTTGTATCATTAAATAGGAAAACTAAAACGTTTTTCCATTTTTTTGATTTAGTGTAAAAAAGAAAATTTCCATTTATCTCATCTACGCAATCTCTATATATTGCGGCTTTAGTAATTTCTTCGTCAAGTAAAACTCAGAAGGTTACAGTTTTCATCACGCAACAATGTCAAGGGTTTCACAGCTTACTCTCATCTTCGGCGACAAACTACAAACTATCTCCAACACAAACTCAGATGCTGTCGTGACGAAACCATTGGCTCCATCCCGCCGTGATCAGTTGGACAGAGAGGTTGCTTCTTGGTCATCGTTTCAGATGCCGCTTCACTACCCAAACTTCACGAAGGAAGAGTACGAGGCTATGTCGGAGGTAGAGCTTGACCGACTTCTCAAACTGTATGGTCTGCCTACAAATCATGATGACTTGTCTTGCAAGAAAGAATTCGCTATGGGTGCCTTCTTGTGGGAGAAGGGGATAGATTCATCTTCGGCTGAGCATGAAGTAAACCCTAGTTCGTCCGTAGGTGATTTGGGTGATAGCTCTTTGATGGGATTGGTGACGGCTTTGAAATATATGGTTCATTATGTATTTCGTGTTTAGCACGGTAGCTTGGTCCTAAAGTTGGTAGCTTGGTTGTTTTATATGGATATCATCATATCACTATGATTTTGAAATTATTTTTGTTTATTCAAATAGATTGCTATCAAATATTAGTATCTAAGAACGATCTAGTAACCAACTAGAAGTCTAAGACCTATGATAATCTTTTAAAATTATGATTTCTTAACATAATGGTGCAGACTAATCGCTCCTATTCAGCGATACTAGATTCCTATTTCTTTAAATAGTATGCGAATCACTCAGAGACAACCCAGTGAAAGTTGATTACACACTCACTCACTCTCTCTCTTGTTATCCACTATCAATCAGAGGTATAAGAAAAGGTCACATCAATCACCTCAGCTTTTCTTCCAACGCACGTACCAACAACAAAAGATATGACCTTTTTCTTATACCACTGCAAGGAGGTTTTTTACTTTACCTTCAAGTGAATTTAATTTACTTCTTTTCAATACATTCAATACATGTTGCTAGTATTCACCAAATATTTCTACAAGCAGCCAGACTTAGAAAACAAAAAAAATAATAATTAAATGGTAACTTAACTCAGGAAAGAGGAAACCCTACATCCACTGACGGCAGGGACCACATCTCCAGTTACCTCCGGTGCAAGTAGATTCCTCCTCCCATGGAGAGCAGTGGGAATGTATTGTTATATTACAAGTCTGGCATGTGAGATCAGCCCCTGGCTCCACATGCATACATATCTGACATGGTTTTGTATTGTCATCGAGAAATGCTCTCCACTGTCCCATTGTCTCAACCTGAGGGTTTGGGTTATCTGTATTTCCTGAAGCATATCCATTGCACTGGCTACTATCATCTGCTGTAAGCAACTCGGTCAGGGAGAAATAGGTTTGGGGTTCGAATTCCATGTCTTGGTAGTCAAACATTAGCTCGCCTTCAACCATGTTGGTGCTGTTAGATGCATCAAATTCCATGAAAGGCAATGTTGGCTCCATTTCTGGTTTCACAAAAGGCTGTGAAAAGTCGATATAAGAAAGATTATTGTTCACTTCTGTGTCTTCACTCTTAACTGGTAGCTTATGGGGTCCCGCCACAGAACCATCGACGTTCCATTCAACATCCAAATCCTTAGGAACAAAGGCATCTTCGAGGGGAAAGGAGGGAGTAGAGGGTACCGAGTCTCTTGGTTCAGACATCATTTCAGAATCAGAATCCTTTCCGGTATTATTTCCTTTCTTATGTCTCTGTCGCTGGAAGAATGCATTTCTCTTCTGTCTCTCTTCCTTGAGTTTAGGATCCATGTAAGGACAATCTGGTGCTCGTATACGACGGCATCTGCAACACTTGAACCCAGCAACTTCAGGAATTTTTGACTCCTCCAGCTTAATCGATTCAAGGTGGTACCACTCTGCATACAGATTCTAGGATTAGATTAATAAGAATCAAAATAGTTACACTTTAAGTATAAAATTCAGAATTGTTCTTACTGTCACAGCTTGTGCAGTGAATATAAGTTTGACCAGGATTATACGGCAGTTTGCATAGCCAGCACTCTGGTCCCGGACTAGGCTGATCAGATTGTCCAGCCAACACAATATTTTGACGTCTGAAGCTAGCACCTGTGTCTTCAGAGCTCTTCTTCCTCCAAATGACTCCCCAAGACAATGTCTTGTGATTACTCACCATATTAGTATCAGGAGTGCCTTGTTTAACTCCTGAAGCCTTGTCGCGTGTGTTGGAAGATGGTAACCGTTGAACAAGAGGCTTAATCTGTGTCTTCACGACTGGAGTGACTGCGTTTTGATTTTGTCCATTGATCAGAACAGTGGGTGTAATTTGATGTCTGTGGTTGATATTGACTAGTGAACGAGCTCTTGCAAGGTAGCACCGTTTGCAGGTTACCAGAGTTTCAACTTTTCCAGCTGGGTGTTGTGTGCTCATAGTAGTACATTCCTTGTGACAGAAACCTGAGAGGCAAAAAAAAAAAAGATTCCACACTTAAGGTCAACCAATTTTTCATCTATTAGTGGTCTCTGCATGAGTAGTTTACCTTGGCAAGAACTGCATGTTGTTGCATCCCTGCGGACAAGTAAGGAAACGAACAAAAGTTAATGATGTACACAACCCTCTCTTTTTAAATATAACTTGAAAGGTGAAGAGAGCTACAGAAAATACCTCATTAAAATATCAAGATGGCATGAGGCACAAGAGCACTTCTCCGTGTTGTCCCTCCTAGAGGCTAGATAAGAAAATATGTTTGCTCGAGAAGCTTTCAGTTGCTTTCTCTGTAGCTTTGATAATCTCTGTGATGGCTTCTTGTTAAAAGGTACATGGACGGCCCTATGCAAACTTTCTTCATACTCTTTGGTCAAATATAAAGGAACGCGTGCTTCAGCAAACCAAAACTTTTCGTTTCCATCTTCAGTTTTCTCGACTTCGATTACATTCTTCATGACACGAGATGGGAGGTGTTTTTGATTTCCAAAGGCAATTCCATATCTAACCTTGCCATCTATAATCTTTTTGTCACATATACTAGCGTTCCTAAAAACACTGGCCTCTGTCTCTAGACCTTTAAGATCTTGCAGGTTTTGCTCTGGGCGTACAAGTTCACTCCATCTTATATTCATGTCAAGGTACCTAACCTGGCCGAGATTCAGTTGAATTTCAAATAAAGATAGAAACACAATCATTTGAAAAACCCCATTGATGATAGAAGACACACCTGAAGAGCAAGCTGAGAAATGTTTTTGCTACTTTCAACAGCAGCTTTCCAAATAGATCGTCTGCTTCTTTTAGGAATGTAAGAACCATCACCATAATTAAACTCAGGAAACTTTTTCAGACCACCTAATGAAAGAACAAACAACTTAGCATCATTCTGAGAGTGAAATCAAATAGGTAAAGTATTAAAGAGCATCATCCTGAGAGGGAAATCAAATAGGTAAAGTATAAAAAAATATGACTATAACAAAACACTCTCTGTTTACGTGAGAATTGTAAAACCACAAGTACAAAAAGCTCAGCCAAACAAGGTTACCTTGCCAAGCTGCTTTCCTTATCGTTGGCTTCAACAAGACTGCCTTCAGGAGTATAACTTTAGATAATTTCCCTCCTCGCCACCATGTGAAGCTATCATCATTAGAACTTTCGGCTGTAACTTCAGTTTGGTTCCTCTGCCTCCTCTTACCAGGTCCACGTTTCTGTGTGGCCCCAACAGTAACTCGAACGCTTTGAAATAAAGAATGTTCTGCCAACCAATCATCCATTAGTTTAAGCCAGTCGCTTGACAGAGCAATACTGCAAATATTTTCCTCAAGCTGCAAACAATCATAATGAACAATATTACGCTAAATAAAGTGGATAAGAACATAAACGTTATAGAAAGGAAAAAAAAATCACTTACTTCAAGCAGGAGGGCTTTCATGGCTTTGCATGTTGAGGCCTCCTCTATCTTCTTACGCCAATGTTTCCTAAGACTCTCACAGAGAAATGGCCCAACAATGAGACCGCGTAAGCTTTCCTCAAGGTATAGTACATACGCTGCAACACTAGAAAGCACACCTTCCCCGTTCTTTAGAGGGAAAAGACCACTAAAGATTTTAACAGCACTTTTGGTGGCCCCTGTTACCGCTGCATTTAACATGCAACCTCTCCTACTTGCTGATGTGAGTTTGCAAGAATGACACCAACCACACCTTTCCCTGGTGATCTCCTTCTTATCAGGACTTGGCCAGAAGAAACTCGAGGCTACTAACGAAAATGCTTTCACCTGTAGCAAAATGTTACTTGAGGCAGCTTTTTTGGCGTTACTAAACTTGTGTTGATCAGGTTCATGGGTTTCTTCGGATATTAAGACAGCCAAAGTTGTAGCAGCTGAGGCAGCTAATTCTCCATTTGTGTAGTGATTAATGTACGCGTGAGGTTTAAATGTTAGACCCTTGTGTGTAATGCCAGCAACCATATTCTTCCCAGGTGTTCCATTTGATCTACCTAAAACAGGAGCACCAGCATAGCCTGAAGCAGATGCGTGGAGACTGGAATTACTTACATTTTCGGGTTTAGTCAGGTCTGACACCTCTTCATCCCCTTCTTTTTGCATGTGAGCTACTAAATCAGTCTCCACTGCTCTTAAATGAGAGATCACACCTCCGGGCAGATCCCAGTATTGTGAGATCGCTTTGCATATATACAGAAAGTCCAGTCTATGGTTAGTTGCAGACAAGAGGACCATTATTACTTTTGGAATGTCAGTGACACTGTAGTATTTGATATCTGCATCCGTCCAAATTTTAAGCCTGCGATATAAAGGAAATATTCATCAGCGTCCACAACAAAATAATTCAAGCAATATTCGTTTTCCAAGAAAATTGTTAGAACTATTTAAAACTATTTAGAGTATTAACTACAAAGCAACTTTCCACAAGAATCTAAATGAATATGGAGACCTGGAATAGAAAGATCAGCTATACTTCCATAATTTGAAAGAAAATTATCTTAGATAAGGCGATGAAAGCATACACAAGTAAGTGGTTGCATGTACCCAAGAAGAGCCGCCCATGTGGATCCACTCCAAAATACACTGCTCCCTTTAGTGACGTTTTATGAGCAATCGTTGGCCCCATTTTGTTAATAGTGCATTCTGGACAATACCACGGCCCGTCTGGTATGTACATTTTGAGCACGCCAATGCATCTTGAGTGATATGCTAACGGGCATCCATCACAGCACAGCAGCGTTCCATCCATGCCACAGATCCTACATTCATCACTGTTTCCATCTAAATCTGAGCTAACTCCATTAGGACCACCACTCAAACTTTTTGACTCACTACTAATTTCTTTCTCCTTGCAAGCTGAGGCTTTAGCAAATCTAGGGTGGACCCGTCTAGGTCCACTGTCAGGAAGATCAGCAGTAACTCCATCAGGATCATATCCAACTTCAGATTCTTCTCGAGTATCGAGTTCAGCTCTTATATCTACTACATCAAAAACATCATCACACAGAATTTGCAGGATCTTCAACTTCATCACTGCAGGTAAGGAATAATACTCTTTCTTCACAGCAAATTCATAGAAAACACTCCACTGAGGCCCACGTGCATGTCCCATGGCAGAAAAGTAGTGAACCAAATAAACAGGCCACGTTAGCGCATCGAGCAAGCTCCAATCAATGCACCTGCAGATGGCAATGCAACAAAAATCTCTGAAATTGTTATCCACTAAGACTCTAAGAGATCCTAAAACAAACTCCACCTAAACTATGACTAAGAGGCTTATCTTGCAGTCTCTCTACCGCTAGAAATCAACACAGAGAGATACAAAATCAAGATTTGAATGTCTTACCTCAGGCAGTTTGAAGCCACTACAGACTCTTCCGAGGACAATCTCTCAAGATGACCCTTGAGTGCCTTCATCAAACCAACATGAACAGCATCCAGCAAAGAGCTCGGTCCCAAGAAACTCAACGCTCCCACAAACTCATCCAACCCAAACGGGTAGATATACAACTGAACACTGAATGATCTCAAGAACCCATATACAGATAACAGATGCATTACACCCTCCTCAGGGATACCAATTGTTCCTGATGAACAAGGCAAATCCAGCGCCGGAACAAGAGGAGACATAGTTTCCAAATCCGGATCTCTCCTATCTTCAACATCTTCCACAGAACCTGAGCTAGTAGTACAAGTAGGCACCTCCTCAGCTCCATTCACTTGATTTCGCAGCTTCTTCTCCTTCTTTTCATCCTGCTTGAGTATATACTCATCTAGTTTATCTCTTCTACAACGCAACTCATCATCAAAGTAACTATCCTCAATAATCAACCGACGAAGATAGCAACTTTTCAAATCCTCAGAGTCACCATCCTCGTATTCAACTCTGTACAGCCCTGAACTGTAGGAAACTACCTTCCCAAGAGAAACTCTGCTCTCATCGAACTCTTTCAACACGTAACAACCAAGTAAGGATCTTGGCACTGCAGGCTTCAACTCAAGAGTAAGCCTCTTCCCTCGGTTAGAGACATTATTCTGATCCTCTGGCCTTGGGCGTTTCCTTGGTCTACCTCTAGGTCTACCCACTTTCCCTTCCATCTATCTCCAGATCTAAATCAACCTCAATCCCTCTCAATTAAGGCAACAATCAAGCTCTAAGATCCATGAAGCTGGAGAAAGGAGATATCAGAAGCGTGGTTCAGATGCACTTATTGAGCTTGAGATAGAGAAAGAGATGAGCTTTCAAATCGTGTTGAGAGATGCACTTTCTTACTTTCTGAGTTTAATGGCAGATTTTTGTGGCCTATTGTGAAACGAGTTCAACTCGGTAATCGGGTTACCCGGATCCAGACCCGTTGGATATCTATAAAACGTCGTCGTTTTGCGATCTTTTTAACTTTATTTTATCACTTAAAATAAAGATAAAATAATGGCGGGAAGTTGGATTCTGGAGAGACACGTCGTCGGGATAAAGTTACTTTTGTTTCTCCTTTTTTTTTTTAATAATCACTTTAAAATAAAAATAATATAATGGCGGGAACGTGAAAATACCCGTCGCTACTTTAAGCGCGTTGCTGGGGTCCGGTTGATTTCGTCCGCCGCCGTCGCCAATCTACTTCCTTTCTCTAAAGGGTATTTTGCTCCGCCATAATTAGCAACAACCCATCAGTCAATTTCCCCAATTTCAAAATTTCCCAAAATCAAATTGAATTCTAGGGTTTTGAAAATGGGGACGAAAGTTTCAGATCATCTGCTTTCCACCGTCAGATCAGTCGTCGGCTCCGATTACTCAGATATGGACATAATCAGAGCTTTACACATGGCGAATCTCGATCCAACGGCTGCTATCAATATAATCTTCGACACTCCCAGTTTCAGCAAACCTAACGATTTACCAGCCGCCGCCGCCGCTAATTTTACCCCGAGGGGAGTTAATGGAGGGAAGAGAGTGGAGGCCGGCATAAAGGTCTGTCCTTTAAGTGAAGGGGGAGCTAATCATCGCGTGGAGGAAGAAGAAGAAGGAGATGAGAGTGTTTCAGGGGATGAGTGTTGGTGGTTCGTGGGCTGTTCCGAGTTGTCTGGATTGTCTACATGTAAAGGAAGGAGATTGAAGGTTGGTGATGAGTTGGTGTTCACGTTTCCGAGTAGTAAAGCATCGAACTCTGAGATCACGACTCCTGGGAAGAGATTTGGAAGGGGTAGGCCAGGTGCTTCGCGTGGTGCTTCTTCTGATATCGTTAGGTTCTCTACAAAGGATTCAGGAGAGGTTGAGTTTATAAATTGATGTTTTTTTTTTCATTTGTTGTTATGTTAAGTTTTCATTTTTATGTGGCAGATTGGTAGGATACCAAATGACTGGGCTCGGTGTCTTCTACCACTTGTGAGAGACAAGAAGGTTAGGATTGAAGGGAGGTGCAAATCTGCGCCTGAAGCATTAACCAGTATGGGTACAATTCTTCTTTCAGTAAGGTATACATTACAAACTATTGTGTTTTGGATTGGTTATTTTGGGAGAAGGTGGTTTAGTTTTTTGAAGTGTTTGTTTGTTTGTTTTTGGGTACAGTGTATACATTAATAGTTCTATGTTTCAAAAGCATAGTGCGACTTCACTTAAGGTAGCCAGTAATACGGCAGATGAATCAATATTCCATCCTCTCCCAAACCTCTTGCGGTTACTTGGCTTGACTCCCTTTAGGAAGGTAATGCATTGTTCTTGCCTGTAACTCTTGTGATTTGCTGAATGTTTGATAGATTGCAAACTTTGAGAATTGAGATGGCAAAGAATTATTTTCTATACACTAATTTTGTTATAGTGCGTTATTTATGTGTGAAAAATGGTTATTTCTTTCTTCATCATATATAGGCAAAGTTTACTCCTGAGGATTTGTCCACTAAGAAGCGACCTTTGAGTTCCAAGGTAAAATTTGCTTATCATATCAGCATTTTAAACATCAACGTCCTCCTTGTCAAGTTTTTCATTCTCTTTCCGCCCCTTTAGGAACATGATCCCGTCTCTGCTTCGCTGCTTCAATTAAACAAGGTGAAGAATCTGAATCAAAATGCCGACGGAGATGAAAACGAGCATTGTATCAGCGATGGTGATCTTGATAACATTGTTGGTGTTGGGGACAGTTCTGATTTACAGGTATTCTCATTTCCAATACTGTTTGCATACTTCTATTCACACCAGAAACTTATTTGGCAGAATACGTTTTGCAACAGGAAATGGAAACTCCAGATAAACTTGTGTGTGAGCTTCGTGCCTATCAAAAGCAGGCACTTCACTGGATGACCCAACTGGAGAAAGGAAATTGCACTGATGAGGCAGCAACAATGCTTCACCCATGCTGGGAAGCATACTATTTAGCAGACAAGTAAGCCTTTGTTTCTATTGTGTGCCAAACGTTAGGGAGAGTCAAATGGGATTTTTAATATCTGTTTTATGTTCAATAGGAGGGAACTTGTTATCTACCTGAATTCTTTCACTGGTGATGCTACAATACACTTTCCTAGCACACTTCAAATGGCAAGGGGAGGGGTATGAACTCAATAGTTTGATTTATCATCTGGATTTAGTCACTTTGTTATAGAGCTGTTTTGTAATGAGATAATGTCATAACACTTTTGCAGATTCTAGCAGACGCAATGGGTCTAGGGAAGACTGTAATGACCATATCCCTTATGCTTGCCCATTCATGGAAAGATGCATCAACCGGGGGAGGGGACAAAGTGATCAGCAGTTCTTTAGATGAGTTACCTAGTCCTTCTGTAAAGGCAACTAAATTTCCAGGTTTTGATAAGAAGATTCCAGAACAGCAAAGTGCTCTTGAAAATGGTGGTAACCTAATTGTATGTCCGATGACACTTTTAGCCCAGTGGAAGGTATTATCTACGTTTTATGCTAATAATTACACACATTACTTTAGTTGTCTGTCAAACTTTTTTCTGACTTTTCTTGCTCCTGCTTTATGATCAGTCAGAGATTGAAATGCATGCTAAGCCTGGGTCCCTATCTGTCTATCTTCATTACGGCCCCGGCAGGCCAAAGGATGTAAAACTTCTAACCCAGAGTGATGTTGTCATCACCACATATGGGGTTCTAACTTCCGAGTTTTTTACAGAGGTAGCTTTCATTTAAAACTCTGATTCCAGGTCATAGTTTATAAACGCATCCAAGAACGTATTCTTAACTTCTTTGTTGTTTCTTAATCTTCTTAGAATTCAGCTAAGAATGAAGGACTTTATGCAGTTCGTTGGTTTAGGATTGTTCTTGACGAGGCACATACCATCAAAAACTCAAAAAGCCAAATATCCCTGGCTGCAGCAGCTTTGGTTTCTGATCGACGTTGGTGTCTTACTGGTACTCCTATTCAGGTGATTGATCTTTTTTCTGCTGGCATGATATCTTGGCTCATTTTAATAAATGGTGGATAATGGTTTGGTCTTAATATTTTGGATTTTGTGACCACTTCTCATTTTACCTTCTTAATAGAACACTTTGGAAGATTTATATAGCCTTCTACGATTTTTGAGGATTGAACCATGGGGAACTTGGGCATGGTAAGGGTTCTTATCTATCTTTGGTTGGAAACACATTACATTTGGTTTGAAATAACTGAAGCTTGTTAGTTTGGCATATTTATTTTTAGGTGGAATAAACTTGTTCAAAAGCCATTTGAAGAGGGAGATGAGAGAGGGCTAAAGCTAGTGCAGTCTATCTTAAAACCTATCATGCTTAGGAGAACCAAATGTAGCACTGATCGAGAAGGAAGGTAGGAATACTACAAATAAAAAAGACAGCCTTTGTCTGTAAGTTTCCAAGGTTAATCTGAAGTATACTCTTTTATTTTACTTTAGGCCGATTCTTGTTCTACCCCCTGCTGACGCAAGGGTCATTTACTGTGAGCTCTCCGAGTCTGAGAGGGACTTCTACTATGCGCTGTTTAAAAGATCCAAGGTATTGTTATCCTCATGATCTTTATTTTCTTTGAAGAGGCCTTATGGACAAAGATTGACTGAAGATGCTGATGGGTTTTTCAGGTGAAATTTGATCAATTTGTTGAACAAGGAAAAGTTCTTCATAACTATGCTTCGATCCTGGAACTGCTTTTACGTCTTCGCCAGTGCTGTGATCACCCATTTCTAGTAATGAGGTGTGTTAAGTAGAGATACACAGTTCTAGGTTAACATCCAGGGCTTCCATATCTATTACAGTTGTCATGTTTTTTTATAAATGTCCCTTGTTTTTTTCATGGCATACAGTCGAGGGGATACAGCGGAATACTCTGATCTGAAAAAGCTCGCTAAACGTTTTCTTGGTGGAAAGTCTTGTGGTGTAGAGAAGGAAGGAAAAGATGTACCATCAGTGGCTTTTGTTCAGGAGGTGGTAGAGGAACTGAGCAAAGGAGAGCAAGGAGAGTGTCCAATATGCCTTGAAGCGTTTGAGGATGCCGTTTTAACACCGTGTGCTCATAGATTATGTCGTGAGTGTCTCTTGGCAAGTTGGCGAAACTCTTCTTCAGGGTTATGTCCTGTGTGTAGGTAACTATTTCATTTGATATCTTTTCTGTTGCTTCCGTCGAATATGGGCCAATAATGATGAACTCTTTGTTTGGCAGGAAAACTGTAAGCAAACAAGAACTCATCACAGCACCAACCGAAAGTAGATTCCAGGTGGACGTGGAGAAGAATTGGGTAGAATCATCCAAAATTACTGCTCTTCTGCAAGAGCTTGAAAGTTTTCGTTCTTCAGGATCTAAGAGCATTATCTTTAGCCAATGGACTGCTTTTCTTGATCTCCTCCAGATTCCCCTCTCTCGGTATAAACATTTACTTGGCTTTGCTATGGCAGTTTTTAAAAAGAAAATTGTTTTCCAATCAATCTTTTTTGGTTTACAGGAACAATATCTCATTTGTGCGTCTGGATGGTACGCTAAGTCAGCAGCAACGAGAGAAAGTCCTTAAAGAGTTCTCTGAAGATGGCAGTATCATGGTTTGTGTAATCACATTACATTGATGAAACGTTTAAAATTTTATATTTTGTAGCTAAAATGAAGTTAACATTTGTCTTCTGTAAATGTTGGATAGGTAATGCTGATGTCTCTAAAAGCTGGTGGTGTCGGGATTAATCTAACAGCTGCGTCCAATGCTTTTGTCATGGTATGGCATTAATGTCAAATAGTATTGTACTATACAACATAGGTTTTGAAGCAGATTCAGTTGAAAGAAAAACAAATTGTGTTATGTAGGATCCATGGTGGAACCCAGCAGTGGAGGAACAAGCTGTTATGCGTATCCATCGTATAGGGCAGACTAAGGAAGTCAAAATCAGAAGATTCATCATTAAGGTACCTTCTTGTTTCTCAGCCTCGTGTACCATATAAAAATCTATAGTTGATGCTGTCTACAAAATCAGGAGGTGATGATTATTAGAAACTTGTGGGAAATGTTTGTGTTGCATT
>JABAYD010008319.1:0-11606 GCA_014822095.1 Diplotaxis tenuifolia | reverse complement strand
TCAGTATGTGTCGAATCTTCATTCAATAAAAACAATCTCGCTCCTTTGAGATCATCAACCACAAAATCCCAACGGCAATCTATCAACAATCATTCTCCGTACACTAAATGTAACTGACGAATCATCTACAAAAATTCAAAATAAAACACATTAGTAAACATAAAGAAAATCAAAGTTTACTAAACATTGACGCATAGTAAGTCGTCCAAACATGTCATTTTTGCAATTGAAATTTAAATGGGACGACTTACTTCTAAGTCGTCCAGTTTTGTATGTTCAAAAAAAAAAGAATTCCAGACGACTTCTAGGTAAGTCGTCTAGGAAAAAAGAGTTAGTTTTGCATTTGACCAAATTGTGTCAGATATTTGATTTTTCCTGGACGACTTACTGGTAAGCCGTCTCTGGGAAAGTTAAAATTAAAAATATTTTATTAAACCTAGACGACTTACGGATAAGCCGTCTTAGGTTAGTTTTGTAATTTAAAAATAAAACTTAAATAATAACTTTTCTGAAACGACTTAATTGAAAGTCGTCCAGTCAGACGAGTTATTCGAAAGTCGTCCGAGTTAAGCAAGGTTTGACCAGAAATCTCACAGTGTCAACTCCTTACAGTCCGTTCCAAAGCTCTGACATGGTGAATGTTGAAGCATGTTCTCCATTTCCCACCGCAGTGCTTTCAATTCCGAATGTAACACCGATTCCACTCTAATGAAGTTGCGCAATCTCAAGAGCTAGCTATTTCCCATGTTATCCTTCCAGGCCCATCCACATCCACTAAACCGGTTATTTGCGGTCCATGAGCCGTCCACCATGCAAATGTTACCCAGACCATAAGTCTGGCTAACCACATCCGTGGTAACTTGGGGTGAGAGCTGTTCATTGGCCTGAAACCACGCTAGGCATTCGCTCTCAGCAAATCTGTCCAGCTCCAAAGGATCTCTGTTTATTCCCCTGAACAATTTATCATTTCTTGCCTTCTAGATGTACCAAATAAGCCAAGGGTAAGGATCTCTATCCATCTCTGGCTCCATGATCTCATTATTTCTTCAAAAGAGATAGTCCATATTTGAGTATGTGCTCTGTACTGGAAACACGGTAGGACTTGTGAACGTAGATGATAACACTGAGACTTGTAATGTTGGGGGAAGTGAAAAATAGTGTGGGCAACTGTTTCTTCTGGGGCACCACATTGTGGACAGTGGTTATCATATCGTATGTGTCTGTGGTTTAAGGTACATGTAACAATCATGTGACCTGTTATTAATTGCCACATAAGATAGCATATTTTCGGGGTGACTTAATTTTTTGAACTTTTATATATAAAAAAGAACAATATAAACATGAGCAATTCTTTCAAATAGACATTTTTAAGTTTTTGTCACAAAAATAGTTTTCAAAATTAAAATGACCAAAATAACATTTTTTATTTTGAAAATTTTAATTTTTTTTTTATTTTTAAAAATTTGAATCATATCACAAAACCCCACTCTTCAATTCTAAAACCTAAACCCTAAACTCTACACCCTAAACATTAAACCCTACCTTTTAACTCTAATCTTTAATACCTAAATTAATTAATCTTAGGATATAAATATATTTATTTTTTTAATAAACATTTAAATTTAATTTGACCATTTTTATTTTTAATATCTATATTTGTGACAAAAAAATTAATTATATCCTACAGAAGTTCTCAATAACCATTCATGTGAAAAATTGGATAACCGAAAAAGCCGTACAAAAAAATCGAAAAAGTAGATTGATTCGATTAAATCCGGCCCATGTACAAGCCCTTGATGACAACGAGCTAATATCGAACGGCGGAGATCAGCGGCTGACGAAACGACGATCATTTCTAACATCTGAAGAAGGTAGTAGAAGGGAACGATGGTGCTATGGGAGATAACTCTGGGAACAGCCTACTTCTTGGGGCTGAGGCGGACTTACAGGCTAGCCTTGAAGATCCAACGTCGTATTGTTAGCCCCAAGCATCCCAAGATCCTTCAGTTTCTTCATCGGTGAGTTTAGATTGTTTCGATTCTTTCTTTTCTTTATTCCTTCTGAATGTTAGGTTTGTTATTCGTTTCGTTGGAAACATAAAATTAGGTTTTCTGGAATGAGATTTCATTCTTCTGTAGTTGAAATTGTTGTTTCGATTATGCTTCAGTTATAATCGTTTCTAAAAGAACCGATGAGAGATCTTTCATGATGAATAGGAAAAACAATTAGTCTTGTGAAATGATCATCGAAGCAGTTCGTTTCAGCAATTAAAGCATTGTCCAAGTGATAATATGTAGGAACTAGAACTAGAATCAAGAAGGAAGTGTTGACTTTTTGCCTTTGTTTCCAAGAGAATGATTACATCTTTCTTGTACGTTAACTCTGATTCTTGTACGCGTTACACCTTAGTATCCTCCTTTCTGAGAAATGTCAGCTTTCATTGTGGTTATGCATTGTTTCGACTCTCTTTTCTCTTGTGTGCTTGCAGGAGGACTCGTAAAATCTTCGATGTGGCAGTTTCCGTTCACAAGAACATACAACATAGAGACATCGAAGTTGGTCGGAATCTCGGCAACTGGATTCTCCGTTGGCTCGACCGGATGAAACCAGCTGCTCAGATCCGTACTCGACCTGAGCCAGCACACAACACCAAATCCAACGTTGACAAGGCAACAAGGCTATCGGAGTCGCCTCCTTCCAAGTCGCACACAAACACGATCCAGAGTCCACAAAAACGTGAATCAGATAGACACTTGTTCTCTTCACTGAAACACTTCCAGCACAGTCCTTTCCCGACCGTCTCGACGATGATCCAGCCGCCTAGACCTAATGAAATCACTACTCAGTACATACATTACAGTGCCGATGTAGCCGCCAGTCTGATTCGTCCAGTCTATGTTAGAGGCAGCGGGTTCGATGGTGTAATCAGGAAGGACATTTTGCAGTGGATGTTACAGAGATGACAATCAAGCAGCAAAATCCCATTAAATTTTCAATCTTAATTTGAGCACCTTTGTACTTTTAATTCGAGAAACTAATGTGATTGTCGATCATATTCGGAAGTATGTCTCGACCTGTGTCTTAATCAAGAATCTGCGACCAATGATGTGAAGTTTCCAAGTGGGGATTACGATCACTATTGCTTCAAACCACCCAATGTTCTTCTCGTGAAACGCGATTGGTTTGTCATTGGTGAGATCGCACAATCCCTATGCCTTCACACGAGGCATGAGTCTGGATCACAAGCGGCAATAAGAAATCAGCCAGAGCTAATGTTGAAGTATGCAAGAGCCTCATGTTTAAATCCACCCAAAATGACCTTTTGAGCAAGAGATTGGTTGATGGCAGAGCGATCAACCCCTGATCAAGGCAAACTTTCAGTAGTGACATGCGAGTCCCAAAGCTCCCTTGGTTATGTCGGCTTTGGCTATTCAAGCATCGCTATTATCTTTGTTATGTCAACTTCCTACTCCTGTTGGGTATATGCATACTTCTTGAATTTAACTATTAATTTGAGCATTACAAATATCTCACGAACATGTTGGAACTAAGTACATGATTTGTTGTAAATTAGTGAAAACTAATCATGGAAACTAAAAGTAGTTGAAGGACACCGATGAAGAAATCTCAACCCACAAATCATCAATGCAGCAGAATTAATGGCTTTAGAGAACTCCTGACAATTGACCCGTCCGTCTCCATCGCTATCCGCCTCCTTAATCATCCCCGTCAATTCCGCCACCGCCGAGGCATGGCTAATGGAATGAGCCAATTCTACCGCAGTGATAAACCCAAAGCCCCGAGCTCCGGGAACTCGATAAGTCAGTTGCTTATATTGTCGGCTTTCTCCATTAGTGTCTCGAATTGGTCTGAACTTGGTTTAAACCCGAGTTCTCGGATAAGTGAGCTTCCGTCTTCGTTTCGATCGAATACCCGGAAAATCTCTCGGACCTCATTGGTTTGCTTATCACTTTCTTGATGTACAAGTTTTCTTATGTCTAACTTTGATAAAACACACTGAAACTTCTGTGTGTGTTTGCAGTAGATTCATTTTTCACAAGGTCTTCTTCTCTTTCCTAGGGCTCTAACAGTGTTTCGAAAACCCAGACACTGAATCCGATAGCTTACAGGATCACCGGTTCTTAGGTCGACCACAGTGAACCATAAATTAATTAATTAATTTTATTTATATAATAATATATTAACTACTAAAAATTTTAAGTTTTAAAAAACATTTGAAAAATTACTTAACTTTAGTTTTCTTTATTTTTATTTTTATTTCACAACAAAATATCAAAATGATAATTTTTGTAAAAGTTAAGAGTTACGACATATGTATAATTAAAATATATTAAGAATTAAAATCCTTAAAAATATGATTGTATAATGTGGATAAAAGTAAACCATAAATTATAATAGATTATCGATAACAAAAATAAACTAATGTCAAATCAAATAAACTAATTTTGTTGGTAGATTCATAATCCAAATAATTATATGATCTTTTTTTTTAAAAAAAAGATCTAAACTTTTAATTAGAATAAAAAAAATCTTCTAATAATATACCTAAAAAATTCAAGCAAAAATAACTAATAGTTACGTATTGGTCAGTCAGTAGCCGAGTTTTGGGTTTAAACGGTTTTTTGTGAGTTTTATCGTATCTTTAAATAATGGATTATTCCTAAAACTCAAACCAAATTACATACCGGTTTTACTGATTCGAACGGGTCCAGGTCGGTTTCAAAACACTGGCTCAAAATGCAAAAAAAGAAAAAAATTAACCAGCTTCTATTAGCACAACTAAAATTTAAATGCCGATAAAACAAATATTTTATAGCTTTGTATTGCTAACATGCATTTAAGTAGAAAAATATATTCATAAAATGAAGTGAATGATGATAGAGAGAACGCATATTAGTTAATGTGATTTTGTATTGGTTTATTTTTATTATCGACAATCTATTACAATTTGATATCTTTACTTTTGGGTTGTTATAGATTTTAAGTTTTGATATTTTTATTGGATGTTATAAAAATTGTTAAATAGCGTAAAATTAGTTTTTAATATTTATTATGTTTAATGAAAATAAAATAAACAAACTAAAGTTAAGTATTTTCAAATGTTTTTAAAGCATAAGTTGTGTATAATATATTTCAATAATTAATATATGATTATACAATAAATTAATTAAAGTATTAATACATGGTTCCTGCACGGCAGACCCAAACCGGTGACCAAGTATGTATGATGTTCGGATCAGTATTCAGGTCGAAACACTAACCGAAACGTACTGGATATTTTGGAGGGGGGGAGGGGGTTCTCAACTTTTTATTTAATTTTCCAAGTAATTTAGTACTAGTTTAAACAATAAATGATATTAATATAGATATATAAAATAAAATTTTGATTTGGCTATCTATTAAATGAAGTTTTCTATTTATATGGTTTTCTGGTCATTTGTATTATTTTATAACATTTTTTTTAATCATTCATAATTGTTTTTAAAAAAATCATTTCAAAGTTTGAAGTTAAGTTATTAAGTTCTCAATTCTTTTTCTATTTATATATACAGAGAAGTATATATATATATATATATCTTTTATTTAATCTGAATATCCGTTAAGTGAAATTTCTTGCCCATTATTTTTATAATCGTTTGTATCTTGTCATAACAAAACAAATTAACTATTCAAAATATATTCTATGTGGATTTTTAAGTTTTATTAATTTTTAGTCGTTTTTAAAAATTCAAAATATAACATATACAAAAAAGTTAATTTTTTCGTTGAAAATGTATATTGATTAATCAAATAATATGGTATTTACAAAGTATATGTAATGAAGCTACAAGCTATACAAAAACAAAATTTGTGGACCAAAAAAATTCAGCTTCATCCTCCATATACTGCAAACCAACGCCTAAGAAGTCCCTCAAATTTCTGGTTCCCTGTGTATTTGAGAGAAAAAAATCCTGTTTCAAATGGCTTTATCCATTTGCCTAATCATCCGATCTGTGGTCATCCAAGTACCTCGATGCCTCCGCGTGTTCCTCTCCTTCCAAATATAATAAATGGTGGTATGAAAAACTAGCTTCAGTAGGATGCAGTCAAGTTTATTTCGATTTCGTCTCACCAAACCCGTCACGTTGTGGTCCAGTCCAGTGATGCCCCAGGTCCCAGCAACCTAGCAGTGAGAGTTGTCCAAATGGTAAAGGTGACAGGACAAGCAAAGAAGAGATGGCCTCTGCTAATTTCTTCCCTTTCACGACAGAACATACACCCTTGTGTGATACCCCACTTTCACATACGGACACTCGTGGAGGGTCTATCTCTGATAGCCTACCATACAATAAAACCTGACGAGGAACACCTTGTGGAAACCAAACAATAGAATGCCCATTAACTTCTGGAGCTCTGATCCTAATCTGATCCCAAGTCCTCTGAGTAGAGAAAATATCCTGAAAGTCATCTTCATTATGTCTCCATAGCGGTACATCCTGACTTCCACTCGCATTTGGTTTCTCAGCATTCTCAATTTTCTCATAAATCACCCTAAAATTTAATTTTTTTATTATAGTTAATGTAATTTTTAATTTATTTTCATAATATAAATTTACCAAAAAAATAGAGGCTACACATTTTTTTATCAAATCTTTCTTGTTCAAATTATTAATTGTTATATATATATTAACCACATTACCACGTTAGATAGCTCTGTAGCTAGTAATGACACATGATATAGCTAAAATATTATAATATTTCTCTATTAATATATAAGGAATGTCATAACTGTTTATACACTGATTAGGGCTATACAATATGGTAATACCAAACCGAAGTAGACAATATGTTTTAGATTTGGTATGTACCATATAAACCGAATGAATATGATTTGGATCTGGTTAGGTTTATAGCCGATTAAATCGAACAAAACTGATCAAAATAAAAAAAAATGATAAGTATATACATTATATAGCTTTTTATTTTTTGGGAATAGTCTTTTTGTTTACTTTTTTTTCTTTTGCAATTGAGTAATTAAACAAGTCAAAGTATATCTTAATAAAAAAATATTCAACTATTATCGAGATTTGATTTGATTTTACATGCTTTAAAATTGTAAAATTAGATGGTAGTGTGAAATTTCTTTGGAAAAACAAAGAGTAGGAAAAGCTGAACAAAACTGAATCACTGATTGTCTTGTTTGTTTTACTTTGACATTCTATTATTTACAAACATCCAAAATTATTTTAATAAATAATAGTTTTGACAACATGCCTCTTTAAAATTCATATAATATGAAATCAAATCAAATAATAATTTTTTTGGTATAAGATCGAATAAACCAAAACCGATAATACAAAACCAGATTAGATATGGTTCCAATATGATGACTAATTTTTATAAATAAAAATACCAAAAACCATAAAAACTGAACCGAAACCGGGCCGAACATCGGATTGAACATCCCTAAATTACTGAGACTAATGAGTAATGAAATGGTACGTAAAATGGCTCAGGTTCACTTTAATTTTTGTTTTCACGTTTTACATAAATTCGTAAGAACGTTAAATATTTTTTTCTGTTTTTCTTGAAATAAGTTTATTTATGTTTATAATTTTGTTTAATTTTATATTTTATTTGGTTATGGGAAATTATACATCTTATACCAGACACATTGATATCCTTAAAAAAAAATTAAACGAACTTTTTATCCGATATATTTTTTTCACGAACTTACGTATACAATTTTAAGAAACCTTGTTTTCATAAGATATTTTGGAGTTTCAGGTTTTTTACTTTATTTTTTATTTACTTAATATTTAGAACCTAATCAAACAAGGGTTCTTGAGTAGTTAAATGAGTCCACCATGGTGAGTTAAAAAAAAAAGAGTCCACCATGGTGAGTTAAAAAAAAAAAGAGTCCACCATAGCAATTGACCGATCGAGAGACCATAGAGTCTTCAGGATAACTATGCTTAACTAATGTAAAAGTTGACTAAAAAATCAAAGACGTGAATTTCCATAAAGAATATGTATTACTTTGATTTCCTATTACTTAACATATTTGCACAAATGTAAAATAGAGGATTCTCTATCATCACTTCCATATTCTCATTTATTGTCTATATATACCTCTATTTTAAAATATAACTACATTTTGATCCACATTTTTCGAGCGCAAAATTTTTTTATTATTAAAAATTTATAGAATTGGTTTTACTTTTTTTAGATTTGGTGTTTGGTTTTTGGTTTTTAGTTTTTAAGTTTTTGTTCTTGATTTTGATCTTTTGATTATGGTTTTTAATTTTTAGATCTGTTGAGTTAATTTGAACTGATATTACCAACAAAAAATCCCTAATAATCGAACATCTCATTTAAAATTGAAAATACGAGAATTTTTTTAAAAACACTTGTAATAGTTTAGTTTGTAAATAAACAAAAACAAAAGTATAACCCGCGTTTTCAGCTATTGGTTTTGCCTTTTAGTTTTTAGATTTGGTTTTTCTTTACATTTATTTTAAAAAAATAATCACTAAATTATTTAACGAAAATAAAACAAGCGGTGTATTACAATTTCCAAAATCTATTAGTTTCATATAATTAGTAAATTTTCATATTTATTAAGAAACTGTTAAGATATGAAATCTATTGGTTTCATATAATTAGTAAATTTCCATTTTGATGATATCTATATATGCATATTAATCGTGTTGGTTTAATTTAAGTAATACGGTTAAATTTGGACCCTGTCTAAAGTATCATGCAAACAACTGTTAGCACTTATATGGTTATAATCACTTTAACCTGAATAAAAACCCTGTCTAACTCATCTCTCTTAAGCTCCAAAACCCTTCAATCATCATTAGTAGAGTGATAGCTCTGAATAATCTACATTGTTTTCTTTTAAATCTGCATTTTATTTACAACCAATATAACCTAAATTTATATTAAATTTGATTTAATTGGTTGTTCCCTAGCTCATCGTGATTCGAACTCTAAGTACTACAGTTGAACTTCATATTTGAGAGAGTATTCACTCTTTAGGGTAATTTGAGTGAGATCAAATTTGGCACCGTTGCCGGGGAGCTTTGATCGCCATTAGATTTAGTTTTATAATTCTAAGTTTTACTTCTTTTAGACCTCCTAATCTGATAATTCTCTTTTTCTTGATTTTTCAAGTATATGTCCAACAGTACCAAGAGCAACAAGGAAGAACAAGTGCTATTTTCTAAGGATCCAGTAGCTTGGAACGTTCAATACGCAAAGAAAGTCGTTCCAAATCGATCGACGCTACACTCCGTACATCGACCAACATCCACCAACCAACGTCAACCGCATCCGCTTCTACATCGCTCGACATCCGACCTTCTACGTCGACCGATTTGATACTTCTCACATCGACCAATACCGCACCTTGCACATTGATCAATACTAAGCCGCAAGACATGGTTTCGATTCTAATCATTAGAGCCGACGAAAATGGAGACATGCATGACCAAGACGGTAATCTGCGTAATGCAGCAGGTCACAAACTTGATAATCAGGGGACTGTAATCCTTGATTTGGATACTGAAGCTGTATAAGCTACTCAACCAAAGACCTTGGGAGACTATAACCGTCCCGACCAATACTACGCTATAGGTCGACTTCCAGACATCCAGAAGAATGATTTTGAGTTGAAGACGCAGTACTACACACTTGTGGGACAGAAACCCTGCTGTGAGTTATACCCCATGAGCATCCTATGGACCATCTTGAGAGGTTCGAGGATCTCATTGTTGCCATTAGAGTCAAGGGAATTCCTGAAGATTATCTTCTATGCAAGCTCTTCCAGTATTCACTTGCTGGAGAAGCTTCACACTGGCTCAAGTAGCTACCACCAGGATCTTTTACATTCTGGATTGACATCAAGAACGCGTTTCTACTAAACTTCTTCGATGAAGCGCGTGCTGAAGAACTCAGAAGCAAAATTGCTACATTCACACAAAAGCCTAGGGAGTCTTTTAAAGACTCATGGATCATATTCAAGTTATATCAGCGAGATTGTCCACACCATGAGTTCAATGAGGTACAACTACTTAGGACCTTTTATAGAGGTATTGCCTTAAGGTATCAGATGGCTCTCTATACAGCAAGCGAAGGAAACTTTAACACCAGGAACCCTGAAACAGCTATGAGACTTATAGAGAACTTAGCCAACAGCAGCAATACCAAAAACACTGATTCTAAGAGGTCTATTGCAGCTTTAGGAAGTGAGCAGATGTAGGAGCTGAAAGCTAAGTTAGATGTTGTCAACAAGCTCCTTAGAAAGCAAGTATGCTCAGCTGAGGAAGCATAAACGGTAGATGATGAGTTTGAAGAAAATGTGAGCTACATTGGACAAACTGGATTTCAGTGGTTTGGAAACCAAGATGGGAACAAAAACTTCAGTGGTAATGGTCAGCGGAATAACTTCAACCAGAACTCACAATATCAGAAACCCTACAGCAACAACAGGAGCAATGGAAATTCCTACTACCAAAATCCACCATAGAATAGAGAGAGTAAGGTTGAAGCTTTGCTTGGCTAAGTTCTTGAGGGACAGCAAATTCTCACTAAGGATTTTAATGGGAAGATAGATGCTCTTTACAACAATCTGAACACCAAGATTGAAACATTGGCAACTCAAGTGAAAAATCTTGACATACAGATAGTTCAAACTGGAGAAGCTTAAGAAGACAAGAAGCCTTAAATAGAGAGGTAGTGGATGAAACAGGGAAACATCACGTCAATGCCATATTAGATGATGGCAAGTGGTGAAGCATGAGAAGCTGCAAGGAAACGGTTCTGAAGATGAACACTTGCATGACTTCGACGAAACAGCTTCGTATCGATCAACACCAACACAGGTGCATCGATCGCCAATCTGCGAACTGGATCGATCGGCACGACTACCTCTACATCGATCGATATGCTCTGAAGAATCCCATGCGGAGTCCATCGCGGTTAAGATCCAGACGCATGAGGAGTTCACAGCTCAACATCCACATCCGCCCAGCCCTTTCCGACTTAATATCGATCAATATCTTGAGCCATAAAACGATCACCTAAAAGATACCAACGTCGATCGACAAGTTACTGTCAGCATCGATCAACACGAGCCTCTTACTTACCGAGTGCGACTACCACCTATCGACATATCACGAATCAAAGTACTCAGACCGCCAACCAAACCATCACTTAACCTACCAGATACAAGGAGTAAACCTTCAGATACTTACAGGAACCTATGGAAGTTGATACAGCTACCACAGGGAGAACACTAAGGAACAAAAAGAAAAGATTCCTAAACATCTCAAGATCCCACTGGACAAACCTTTTGAAGAGGTTTACTTCACCTACAGATTGTGAATGTTCTTCAGAGAAACAAAGGAGGCTGGGGAGGACATTAGGAGAATGTTTCATCATGCCAGGAACATGATGAATCAAGAGATCACTACACTATAAGAAGAAGGGTGACCCTGAGAAATTTGCAGTACCATCTCAAGTAAAAGGTGTTGATTTCCCACATTCATTATGTGATACAGGAACATCAGTTAGCATCCTACCTAAGGTTATGGTAGACC
>JABAYD010008315.1:0-14352 GCA_014822095.1 Diplotaxis tenuifolia | reverse complement strand
AATCCTTCTGCTTCTTCTTCTCCTTGTCACGATCCTTCTTCCTGGTATCCATATTCAAGAGTTTCCCTTGCCCACGAACATGCACACCAGACAGCAACAAACTCTTCTCGGTTATCACCAGAACCGATCTAACTCTCTTTGTTTCTCTTTGTGTTTTAGCAGGGTTTTGCCTCAGCAAGGTGATGATGTTTCCGTGTCCTACGGCTCTCCTTATATAGGGAGAGACCTTGCTGACTTGCCAGGGACGAACATGCATCGTCAGGGATGAACAGGCATCGCCAGGGACTCAAAAAGGCACCAACTGCCCCTCCTTGCAACCGCTCGACCAAACTGCCCCAAACTGCCCATTTTTAGGCGTGTGGGCTTTTAATAAAAGACCCATTCGTGTGCCTTGCCTTAGGTCCGTGTACCAAGCTTCCAGAACCTTCCCTTGCTAGCCTAGCACCTAGCCGAGCCTCAGTCCCACCTTGGTCCAGCCGGCCAAGACTCCAACACTCCACCGAGCTAAGCTGAGCTGAGTTCTAGCTGGTCCAGCTGAGTGAGCTAGTCCACCAGCTCCTGGCCGAGCTACCTCTGAGCTACCCTTAGCTGGTTGATCTCCTTCCGAGCTGTCCCAAGCTAGTGGAGCTTACCCGCAGCCTCGTCCAGCTCCCGTACCGCTCGTCTAGCTGCAGTACCACTCGTCCAGCTCCCATATGTCTCGTCCAGCTCCTTTAACTTTGTTTCCTTTCTGTTTTGGTTAAGTCCCAGCTTCTCTGAGTCCTTAACCTTTCTTCCGGACCATGTTACCTGCCACATGAGGTCATACGACCTTGTTGGTTTGGCTCTTGGCAACATGGTCCGTCCCGGCGATCTAAGCTAGGATCGGGGACATGACTTCAGTTTCCCAAGTGATGACATCCTTGCCGTTGATGTCCCACACGACCTTGATCATGGGCCTATTCACTAAAGCTTCAGGCCTCTCGAATACAATATGGGGAAATTGACAAAATATGAAGAATATGAAATAAGTTAAAATATAATATTTTTAAATGAATTAAAAACTGAAAATTGTTTAGTAAAAAACTTGATTAAAAATATAATTATGCTGTAATTAAGATATAAAATAAAATAATTAAGTGTTTATGTTCAAAAAAAGTTAAGAATAAAAACGCAGAAGTTAAAGGTAAACCTTAAACACTATTGTTAGAATTATAATCACATTTACTCGAATATAAGATGAAATAAGTGAAAAGAAAGAAAGTCAAATGCAAGAAAGGATTTTCGTCAGGTTGATTTATAGAAATCATTGCCTTAGTTAACCGAATACCTCTTTTAAGCATTCACCTTCAGCATTTTTCAATCGCTTCATCTTCTAATTATAATTGTATTTTTAATTAAGTTTTTCTTAAACAACTTTAAATTTTTAATTCATTTTTAAAATATTATATTTAAATTTATCTGAACATATTTTATTAAGTTAGTGATTAAAATTGATATCTAAAATTACATTTTTTGTTGTCAGAAAAAAAAATTAGTGAAGATATTTTAATTAATTAATTTTAATCTTTAACTTTTAAATTAGAATAAAATAAATCTCAAAGTTTTATTGACCAAGCTATTTTAGTCTTATTAAAAGTCAACCGTTACATATAACTAGCGGAACTGAAAGGTTGAATTTTGACGAGAATAAAATGGTTTGGAAAAGTATGTAATTTATTTGTGTTTGATTAAAAGTTGCTGATTAAAATAGCGCGTTTGTGAGTTGAAGATATTTTTGCTTATTTTTGAAAGTTGAAGGTTATTTGGTCAATTTTTTCCAATTATTTTGATTACATATGGATTACAATTAAGTTAGAAAAATAAAATAAAAATGATTTTAATAAAATATAAATCCTCGAATCTCCACATCCTCCCCAAATCGTGAAGATGGGAGACAAAGGAGAATTGTCTGCAACAATCAAGTGGCCGAAGATCAAACCCAAACCCAATCTCAGTGTCTCTTATCTCAAGAATCTTGATCTCTTCACGGTAATTGTATCTCATACTATCACTAATGAGCGTTACCTTTGTTCGATTCAGTCTAAGTTAAACACATCAGGTATGAATTGCAGATCGGTTTTTTAATTCAATTGATGATGATTTCAGGTGGAGAACTGTCTCACTAGTGATGAATCAAAGGGGTTTGTTAAAATCGCAGAGTCTCTAGGTTTCACTCACCAAGGAAGCCGTGGCCCTGCTTATGGTGAAGCTTTTAGAGATAACCATCGAATCGCTGTGAACGATCCTCTCCTTACCGATACATTATGGCAATCCGGGCTTTCTAGTTTGTTTACTGATATCAAGATTAGGAGGAAAGTCGCTGTTGGCTTGAATCCAAACATTCGATTTTACAGGTTTTGCACATATCTTATTACTTTTGAAGTTTCACTCTTTGTTTCTTGGTGATGTGGAAGATGTTGAAATAATACGCATCCTTTGTTGTTGATTTTCAGGTATAGTGCTGGTCAGCATTTTGGTCGTCACATTGATGAAAGTGTTCATCTTGAAGATGGGAAGCGGACCTATTACACATTGTTGATATATCTAAGCGGCAACAACAACGCAAAGTCAAAATCCAAGAGCACTTCTTCAAGCAAGACAAATGATTCTGCTTCAGCTGAGCCTTTAGTTGGTGGAGAAACTGTCTTTTATGGTTCAAGAAACAGTATTGTAGCTGAGGTAACTCCCAAATAGTTATTTTTTATTTTCGTATTAGTGTTTTTATGTTTGTTCGGTGTACGTTAAATAAAACTGTTTTTCTTTTTAATCTTCGCAGGTAGCTCCAGTGGAAGGTATGGCTCTCTTTCACATCCATGGAGACAAGTGTATGTTACATGAAGGAAGAAATGTCTCCAAGGGAGTCAAGTATGTGTTCCGCTCTGATGTTGTTTTTGCATAATGAAACATTACTCAAATTTATGTGTTTTGTGTTTCACAAATTTAGTAGTTTCATTCAACATTTCGAACTATCAATTAACTCTTAAGTTCACTGAAGCAGAACAAGTTTACATGTAAATCAAACGCTGCAACTCATAGCGAACAATAATGCTATTAGTACATTATGATATGAAATATAAATGAAATCAAACTTGAATGAAATGAAAACTCTTAATTGCATATATTTTTTCTGAGACTTTTGCTTTTTAATTGACGAAACGAGGATTGACTCTCACTTCTCCTGTCTCCTTGACACCAAAGCTCCCAAGTTTCACCATGGAAGTTGCAAACTCTCTGAAGAAGGCCTTCTGGTCTCGAGCATATGTCTCAACGATCCACTTGGTCCGGTAATCTCCTAGAAGAGCCTGATCAGACCCAAACACACCTTTTCCAGATAGAATCTGCTTATAGTAATCATTATCAAAAACTGCGGTCGTGGAGTCCAGGACAGTCCCTGCGTTCTTGTCCCGGTTGCTGGATATTGGGCATTTCTTCTTTAGGCTTTGTGCAAATGCAAAGTTCATCGAAGGATCAACGTCATGGAACTTGCTGAAGTTATGAAGACGAGCCTCGAAAGAAGAACAATGAGAGAATCCTATCGTGTGGCCGCCGGAAAGCGTAACCATGTCTTTCACTGACAAGCCTCTTGCTGCAAAGCTTTGGATCAGTTGAGACACGTTGAACGTTGGTGCTGGGAGATTGATTGTCTCGTTGCCTCGCGAAGTTCTCCCATCTTTTCGCCCTTTCAGCACGCTCCAATAAGGACCACCGGACTAAGACATGAGAAATATTGCATAGTCTTAAGAGGTGTTGACAAATCAAACCGGAACAAATGTTAATTAAAACATAAAAGGCTCACCAGGGTGACAACATCTCTAGCTGCGATGGCGATCACGTCGGCGGAAGACACAGTACGGGGACAAACCTTTTCAAGCTTTGTCTTAGCATCATTAATCACGTAAAATGATCGTACCGAAATGTTTGGTGGACCATCTTTCTCAGCTTGGTTTAACTTGGTGGAATCTAGGAGAATAGACGCATCACAACCCTACCACAAAAAAAAAACAACGAAATAATTTACAAACGATCTTCATTTCTAGTGAATTAAATATCAACCATCAAAGAAAGAAGATGCAAACCCTGATGAAGCAATCGTGGAAGAACATTCTGAGTAGACGCGCAGGCACTTTGGGATCATGCAAGATAGCCTTCTTAACAGTTTCAAGTATGATTTTCTCGGCAACAGGGCACGATTGGTCATAGTAATGAGCATCAAGAGCTTCTTCTGAGGGCTTAACTATAGCCAAAACTGTAAAGATCATCACGAAAACGAGTCTCTAGGAGAATGCCATTTTACTATCTGGTGTGTTTAAGCCTCAAAAGGTTCTCTTTGTTCTTAGAGTTGTTTGTGGATTTGATGATAAAGAAGATGCTGGACTATTTGGCTTATATAATGTTTACCTTTCTAGAAAATGTGCATGTGTATAAATATGCTTTAAAGTTACTCTAATTATTTGGAACAAACATGCATATATTCGGGTGTTAAAATTTTCTCTCTTAACAATTTTGTACTTCGTGTCCAAGCATGCACTTTGTTTATAATATCAGCTGGACCGAATATATACTGTTTTTCTTTTAAAACAATCATCATGTGTATTTATTTGATATCAGTATTTTACATAACAGTTTATATTTTCTATTAATTTATTTTATGGTCTTCCGAAATATTACTTTTGTAAACAATCTTGACATTTTAATTATTTGTTACGTGAAGTATTACAGTGAGCCACCTTGGCCTTCGGGTACCGGATGGGATTCGGATCGGGTATTTCGAATATCGGATATTTCGGATATGATAAAATGGGTCCGATCGGGTATTTTAAAATTCCGGGTTCAGTTCCGTACCCATATATTGATTAACATCGACATTATTGTTTTTACAGTATCATTGACAAAAAAAAAGAACAACTCAGTCACTATACTTTCTGAAAATATTGAGATAACAAATTCTATTTACAAATAATAATTTTTCGTAAAACTTGGATAGAGCACGTAATATTATTCTTATTATTTTATTATTATTATTATTTATTTTTTTGCTAAAACTTATTATTTTATTATTTGGTCAGACATGCATGTAATGTTATTTTTCTCCTGTAACTTATACCTAAAATGTCACAGGAAACTCTTACGATGGAAAGACTTTCGAACTATAGAGTCCGCATCATGCCAACCACAGGATGAGGTGGTATCTTTAGAATATGCATAATGGTGTGTGTGGGGACAGAGTAAGATTAAAAATGAATAATGAAGTGAATTACAAGAGAAGATGGTCAAAAAAGAGTTGCTACTGTTGAGCTATGCCTATCAGTATTTGGTTTCAATGCCTTGGCTTAGCGGTACGGTTGGTGAAGGATTTGTCGTACTACTGTTTTCTTTCTGTATCTCTTGCTTAGCTTCTCACGTGTACTGCACTGCCAGTAGTTCACTTAAGGAAATTATCATAAATATTATAAGAGAAATTTATATAAGATTTGTTTGTCAGCATTGAGAAAATGAATTTAGATTAGATCTAATGACTGGATCTCGTGTCATGCGAAAAAACATTTTGGTTCTTGATCACGCTATGCAGGAGGATATATGGGAAACTAGGCGGTTCTGTTCGAAACTAATTCAAAGGAGACTGTCGAATGACTTCAGGCTGACAGGCTCCTTCAGTGCTAGTCCGGACTCCTCGGGTGCCTAAAGCAGACAAGGAAAATGCTGTCCCTTTGACTATAACTAAATTTTTTGATTAAAAAAAAGACTATAACTAAATTTTAATATATCTAAGGAAGTAACAGTATCAAATATTACAAAATTTAAGTTCCTTTTAAGAAAACAAAATACAAAAACATGAACCATTATTTCGGTTCATCTTCTTTGTTTTCCTCTTCCTATTTGCACTTCGCTTGGTTGATTTCTTATAATACTTTTAGTAACATTTTTTACAAATCCAAAGAAACAAAGAACAAAATATATAGTTTATTAGGATATAGATAGTTTGGTTAGTTCTGGTTAATGTTAAACCGATGGTATAGGTTTTTTTTTGCTTATATTATCAACTATATATATTAAACCGTGTACATATTTTTCATTCAATCAATACACTTACATTTTCTCAATATTGTATCAGAGATCTAACAAACTTTTCCGCCTTTTCCCGTTCAAATTCGCGAGCTCATCCTCACCATGAGTGTTCTGATTTCACCTTTTCTCATCGATTCCTTTGTCTTTCTTGTGGTATTGATTCTCGATTTCATCTCCATCATCTCGTTTTACGCCGTTGTGGTTGTTGCGGAGCTCCGATTTCATCTTCTTTGAGTTTCTCGTTTTCGATTACGATTCGTGCGATTCTTTGTGCTCTGGTCTTGCTTTTGTTTTGTGATCTCAGCTTCTCTTTCTTCATTTCGATTGATTCTCTGTGCGATTCAACTCTTTCGCTCATGGATGTGAATGCTCTTCGTCCTGGTGTTGATCGTTTGACTTATACTCATGAGTTGCATAGTTGTCCTGTATGCCCATTAGCTAAGCAAAAACGTCTTCTTTTTCCTAGTTACAATTACATGTCTAGTCCACCTTTTGACTTAGTTCACGTGGATGTTTGGGGTCCATTTTCTGTTGAGTCTATAGAGGGTTACAAATACTTTCTTACTATTGTTGATGATCATATTCGTGTAACATGGATCTATCTGTTGAAATCAAAAAGTTACGTGTCTCTCATATTACCTTCTTTTGTTTTTCTTGTACGAACTCAGTATAATGCCAATATTAAAATGATAAGAAGTGATAATGCCCCTGAACTTTCTTTTTCGTACCTCATCCGTGATAATGGCATTTTACATCAATTCTCGTGTGCTTATATGCCTCAGCATAACTCAGTTGTTGAAAGAAAACATCAGCATTTGTTAAATGTTGCTCGTGCATTAATGTTTCAATCTAACATGCCATTGACATATTGGAGTGATTTTGTAATGACTGTTGTGTTTCTTATTAATCATACTCCTTTTCTTCTTTTAAACAAGATTAGTCATTTTGTGAAATTTACAGGTAAACAACCAGATTATTATTTTCTTCGTTCCTTTGGTTCCTTGTGTTATGTTTCCACATTAGATAAGGATAGACATAAGTTTACTCCAAGAGCTAAACCATGTGTCTTTTTGGGTTATCCATCTGGTTTCAAGGGATATAAAGTTCTTAACTTCGAATCTCGTCTTGTTACTACTTCTCGCAATGTTATTTTTCATGAGAAAGATTTTCCATTCAAAATTTTACATTCTGAGTCACAAACTGAAACGCTTTTCACCAAATCCATTTTGCCTTTGCCTATTCATGTTACTTTAGATACATTCATACCTACACAGACTCATGCATCATCTTCATCTACATCATCATCTATTGTTCCTAGTGATTCATCTTTGGAGACATACACTGTACCTTCTGCAATAGAAGTTCCTGTACTACCCACTGCCAGACCTCGACGACATGGTAAGGCCCCTAGCTATCTTCTAGATTACAATTGTTCTTTCGTTTCTATGGAAAAAAATTTTTCTTCAAACACTCATTTTGTTTCCAATGTCACTTTTATTCAGATCCTCTTGCTTCTTTTAGCACTTCTCTTCATCCTCTTTCATATGTTTTGTCTTATGACAACATTAAGCCTACTTTCAAGAATGTTGTTCTCACTTGTTCTTTAGAAACAGCTCCTTCTTTTAAACAAGCTATAAATATGTGGTTTGGAAAAAAGCAATAAATGTGGAGTTCCAAGGTATGGCTCTCAATAAGACTTTTTCTGTTATTTCTCTTCCTCTGGGAAAGAATGTTGTGGAATGTCGTTGGGTTTATACTATCAGGTATAACTCAGATGGTTCTGTAGAACGTCCGAAGACTCGTTTAGTAGCTAAGGGTTACACTCAACAGGAAGAGCTTGATTACACAGACACATTTTCTCCTGTTGGAAAGATGACGAGTGTGAAACTTTTGTTGAGTTTAGCTGCCAATCATGGTTGGTTTTCTCGGATGAATGTAACTAATGCTTTCTTGCATAGTGACTTGAATGAGGAGATATATATGGTTTTCCCTTGGATTATACGCCAGCTCCCAGTGAAGTCTTACCACCTAATCCAGTCTGCAAGTTACAAAAGTCCCTTCATGGCCTCAAGCAGGCATCAAGACAGTGGTATAATTTCTTTTCGTTTGTTCTTCTTGCCGATGGCTTCTCTCCATCTCCTGGTGATCATTCTCGTTTCCTCAAGACCATTGGTTCCACTTTTGTTGCCTTATTGGTCTATGTTGATGATAGGGCTGAGACTTATATTCGCTATCCGCTATCCGATCCGGGATCCGCTCCGATCAAGGCAAAGTATCTGATTCGAGATCCTATCTGCTCCGAAATAATACGTTATCCGATATTTTAAAAAATATCCGGGAGGCCCGGATCCGGATAGTGATTTTACGGATCCGTCCGGATCCGGATAGTGAAATTTTTTGTCTGGATATCCGGATCCGGATTTGGGCTCATCAAATATTTTCAAAATATTTATAATATAATCATATTTATATAGTTATATTATATATAATTTTATTAAAAAAAAAAATTAAAACTTATTTTTTTTATAATTTTTTATTTTATTTAATTTTTTTCTAATTTTTTTTAAAAAGCGGATCCGGATATCCGCGGGTATCCGAGTTTTAGTCCGGATATCCTAACCCCGGATATCCAGAAAAAACGAATCCGGATCCGGATAGCAGTTTTACGGATTCGCCGAATTCCGGATATCTTCAAATACCCCGGATATCCGATCCGTCGCACCCCTAGTTGATGATATCCTCATTGTGAGTAATGATGATGATGCGGTTGCTTCTGTCAATGTTGTCTAACATGGAGATCTTAAGATCAAAGACCTTGGTCCTGCTTGCTTCTTCCTTGGGTTGGAGATAGCTCATAATGACACTGGTATTGCTCTTTCTCAACGAAAATATGCTTTAGATCTTCTTGCTGACACATGACTCTTGGCATCTAAGCCATGTGATATTCCAATAGATCCTTCTATACCCTTAAGTAAGGAGACTGGTGTTTTACTTCCTGATGCAACACCATACCGTGAGCTGATAGGACGTCTTCTCTATCTTACTATCACTTGTCCTGATATAACATTTGTTGTTCATCGGTTGAGTCAATTCCTCTCTGCTCCCACTGATGTTCATTTGCAGGCAGATCTTCGCATTCTACCTTATTTGAAGTCTAATCCTGGTCAAGGATTGTTTTATTCTTCTGACTCAGAGACGTGCTTGAATGCATTTTGGATGCTGATTGGGTTACTTGTCCAGATACAAGACGCTCTGTTATTGGTTTCTGCATCTATCTTGGTTCATCTTTGATCAGCTGGAAGAGCAAGAAACAACAGATCGTGAGCCGTAGTAGTACTGAAGCTGAATATCGTGAGATGGCACAGGTCACATGTGAGCTTATCTGGTTGCACCAACTTCTCACTGATATGAAGATCAAGGTTCAGACTACTGCGAAGCTGTTTTGTGACAACAAATCTGCCATTCATATCGCTACTAATCCCGTCTTTAATGAATGTACTAAACACATTGAAATTGATTGTCATACCATCCGTGATCAGGTTAAGAATGGCTTCATCAAGTTGCTTCATGTGTCAAGTGCAAACCAACACGCTGACATCCTCACGAAGTCACTTCATCCTCGTCCCTTTCATTCTATCTTGTCCCGTATGTCCATTTCAAGCCTTTTCTCTCCAACTCCGGTTTCGACTTCAAAGGCTTGAGGGGGCGGGTGTATTAGGATATATATAGTTTGAATAGTTTTGGTTAATGTTAAATCGATGGTATAAGTTTCCTTTTGCTTATATCATCAACTATATATATTAAACCGTGTACATATTTTCATTCAATCAATACAATTACATTTTTTCAATATAGTTTATACAAAGAAACATGAACAAAACGCTAACTTCAAAAAACTTATTTTTCATAGAGCTGGAGAAAATATTTAAATCCTATAATAGTTATAAGTTTCTTGTATTTTAAATTTTTTTGGCAAATTACAAAAAAAAAAGAAACAAAGAGAAAGAATTACATAAGATCTCCCAGCTATTCCAATAAATATCTATTACAACAAACCAGTGGAATTGAAAAATTGATGTAGATGTTTCTATCAAGATCGTTCTCTCTAACTCTCATTGATTTGATATCTCTCACTTACGATACGCTCTTTCTCTCGTTTGTTTAGGTTCGCGACTCCGTTAACAGTCGACAATCAAAACGTAAAGAAGGTGAAAGGCAAAGACACACGAGACGATTAAGAATTTCCCATCAATAGACTAGGTACATCTCCTTCAGGATAGGTGCCTGGAATTCACTATCTCAGGTGTTTACAGAAGCTCAAGCTTGTTACAATAGTCTCTGCAACTTCTCTCTCTCTACCTCAAGACGAAGAAGACGAGTTATGGACGTTATATCGGCCATAATCCTCTACAACGCAGCACCACACTTATCCGGTAAGTCGCCTTTCTTTTGGGCTTCGTTAACTTTAGCTGAGGCCCAATTAGCACGCGACTTCTTCTTCTGTAGCAGGTCTTTATCGTTGGGCTTCTGATGGGCTTTATTTTCAAGCGTGGATTCGAGGACAAATCCTCACAATCTCCGCCTTGGTCTCGAAACCATCATCTACTGTCTGAATAAATCCTGACAACGAACCAACTACAACTCCGGTTGTTCTCAAGTATCCCAGAAAACCTTCCCCTCGTCTCATCTGACTTCTGAGACGAATCAATCTCTCAGTCACCTTCTCAGTTCCAACAACGACTGTTGCTGCTTCCTTTTAGTCCTCGATGATCTTCAATCGAGCTAGACAACCCTCAAACTTTTCTTCAGGTAAAGTTTTTGTCAACATGTCTGCTGGATTGATAGATGTATGAATCTTTAGAACCCGAACCACTCCATCTGCTATAATCTCTCTAATGAAATTATAGTTGACTGCCATATGATTAGTTGATTCTCTGTAGATGTATTTCTTCGATAAGTAGATAGCGTTATGAGAATCGCAGATTACCTTTATTGGTCCTTCATTAAACTTTAGCTCTTCACATATGCCCTTGAGTCACATACCTTCCTTGATTGCTTCTGATAATGATATATACTCTGCCTCAGTGGTTGATAAAGACACCACCTTTTGGGGTTGATCTCCAACTCACGGTGTTCCAACCAATAGTAAACACGTAGCTTGCAATAGATCTTCTTCTATCAAAATCAGCCGCATATTCAGAATCACAATAACCACTGATCATGAAATCTTTTTCCTTTGTAAAGGTAAGATTTAACTTCAACAATCCTTGTATATGCCTCATTATCCACTTGACTGCTAACCAATGGCTTCTTCCTGGCTTGCTCATGTATCTACAAACCATTCCCACGGCGTAAGCAAGATCTGGCCGAGACCCAACCATGGCGTACATGAGAGTTCCTACCGCACTGGAGTAAGGTATATCCTCCATCTATCTTGCTTCTATAACTTTCTCAGCTTCCGTTAGAGCCTTTAGCTTGAATTGAGAACCGAGCGGTGTACTCACTGCTCTGCATTTATCCATACCAAAGTTCTTGAGAACTTTTGCTAGGTAGTCATTCTGAGATGGAGTCAACGATGATTTGGTTCTGTCTTTGAATCCTTGATGGTCCTAGGTCTTTCATCTCGAACTCTGAACTTAGTTGATCCTTAACACTCTCCATAGTGCTCATCTTCTTTGAAGCTATAAACATGTCATCCACATATAGCAATAGGTAAACCTTGTCCTCAACAGTTGATCCCTTGAAATAAACACAAGGATCATACTCTCTCATGTTGAACTTCTGCTTAAGCATAAACTTGTCAAATCTATGATTCCACTCTCTCGGTGACTTCTTTAACCCGTAGAGAGACCTCTTTAGCAAATACACCTAATATTTCTTTCCTTTCTGAACATATCCTTCTGGTTGCTCCATGAAGATCCTTTCCTTTAATACTCCATTAAGAAAAGTTGTCTTTACGTCCATTTGTTCCAATTCCATGTCAATACTCCATTAAGAAAAGTTGTCTTTACATCCATTTGTTCCAATTCCATGTCAAAATGAACTACTGCTGACAATAGAAGACATAAAGAGACATGCTTAACAATAGGTGCAAACACCTCGTTGTAATCCACTCCTTCTATTTGAGCAAATCCCTTTCCCACCAGTCTTGACTTGTATCTCGGTGGTTGGCCAATCTATTGAACTCCTGGTTTGAGTTTATAAACCCATTTACACCCTATAACTTTCTGATTCTTCGGTCTCTCAACATAGACCTAGGTTTCATTCCTTTCCAATGAATCCATCTCTTCATCCGAACCTTTATTCCAGAGATCTCTATCTCTGCTTTGTTGTGTCTATGCATAACTCTTAGGCTCTTATGTATCCATATCTTCTGCGCTAGATAACGCACAAGCCAAGTAATATGCATCTTCAAACTTGGAGGGAGGCTTGATATTTCTTCTTTCTCTGTCTCGAGCCAACAGATATGTGCTTAAGTCTTTAGTCTGCTCTTGCTCCTCCTCTTCTACTTCATCAACATCCAATTCATCTTTTTATGCTTCCTCACCTTCCTCATCTTCATCATCTGAAGTTGCTCCACCTGAATTTGAGGTTTCTCCTTCAAATTCCTTTTCCAAGTTACTTCCAAAAGTTACTTTATTTGTCGTTTTACTTGACTCTTTCATTGTTTGAATATCACGAGCCTTCTCCCAGTCTTTATATAACTGATCTTCATTGAACACTACATCCTTGCTGATCACGAGCTTCTCTTCTTCCAACAGCCATACTCTGTAGCCTTTAGTTCCCTGAGCATAACCCAATAGAATAGCCTTTGCTGCTCTTGGACTGGTCTTCTCTTTCACTTGATGTACATAAGCCACGCACCCAAAGCTTCTTAAGTGACTGTAGTCAGGGTCACTTCCTGTCCACCTTGCTTCTGAAACATCAAACTCTATTGATGCATTTGGTGACCGGTTTATTAGATAAACTGCAGTTGAAGCTGCTTCAGCCCAGAACTCTCCACTTAGACCAGTCTCGTGTAACATCGCCCCGACCTTGTCCATGATTGTACGTTCATCCTCTCCGACACACCATTCTGTTGTGGTGTGTAAGGGCACGTCTTGTGTCTTTTTATCCCAGATCTCTTGCATAACTATCGAACTTCTGATTGCAAAACTATAGTCTGTTGTCAGTCCTCAAGCATTTGATCTTCTTCCCTGCTTGATTTTCCACCAGCAACTTCCATTCTGCAAAACAGGTAAAAGCCTCATCTTTAGTTTTAAGAAAATAAATCCACACTTTCTTAGAGTAGTCATCAGTAAGAGTAAGAAAGTAATGAGCCCCTGATAAGCTCGATATTGTATTAGGTGATCCCCATAGATCAGAGTGAATGTAGTCCAGAATCCCTTGTGTAGTGTGTTTAGCCTTTGGGAAGCTCTGCTTGTGTGACTTTCCCATAGCACACGACTCACAGAACCCGAGATGACCTATCTCCTCATGCTTGACATATCCCTTCTTTGCCAGAGTCTTCATGGACCTTATGTTCATGTGAGCTAAGCGTGTATGCCACCTCCTTGTGTAATCAACATTATTCTTTGCTGAATTTGCTTCTGCCTTTCTAACGCTTCCCTCGAGATAGTAGAGCCCGTTGTTGTACCTCCCTGTTAGAACCTTTCGCTTGTTGTTGGAACCGAAATTCACCCATGTCGATTTACGTAAATTAGGAAGTTAGAGTAAACCCTAATTTCTCAGAGGACCCGACTATCTGCGGAACCGCACACAAGCAATCAAGTTAACGATGCAAATAAGAAAAAATGTTAAAAAAAAGATTGAGAGCAAGAAGGTGTCTTATTCCGGATTTGCGTAAGAACGGTACAACAAGGTAAAAGCCTTAGCTGCGAGAGCTGGCGGCGAATTTCCTAGTTCTAACAATCTAAGCCTAAAACCCTAGTTGAGACGCAGCTCGATAACAAAAACGGAAAGTTGCCTAAATGCTAAGTTTTGGTGGTGAGAGCTCTGAAAATAGTGTCTTGCTTCTGTCCTTGGCCTTCTGCTTATATACTTCTCCTTAGGCGGTTTCGTCCTTCCTTTTCGCCCTGATTCGAGTTTATCGGAAATCTCCATTTATCTCGATCTTTCCATTTATCTTCAGAAATCTTCCATAAATCTTCGGAAATCTTCTATTTATCTCCAAACTTGACATTTATCTTCTTTCTGCGAGTAAATGGTTAAACCGTCATTGCATCCTTGGGTTAGATTTCGCCTAAACCGTAGATGGACTTTTAT
>JABAYD010008311.1:0-17780 GCA_014822095.1 Diplotaxis tenuifolia | reverse complement strand
TGTAAAATCTTTACAAAATTTAGTTTTGAAAATTATTCGATTTTATATTATTAAAATATAATTACAACTTTATATAAGGTTTAATTGTTGTTTGCAAATCAAAATCAAATTAAATTTTAATTTCTAATTATATGTCTGATAATTTAAATTTAATTTTACTAATTTTCGGAAGTATATTTAAAAAGATATTATATATATTTTTTAAAAGATTTTGTTAGATTTTTATTTAAAATATATATATTTTAAATTAAAATAAAAATATCAAAAGATATTATGATTACATGAAATAAAAATTGATAATTTGTTTTAGGATGGTCCAAATTCAAAAAATCACATAAAGTGAAATGATGACTTATTTTAATATATAATATTTTTATATAACGTTTAATTTTTGTTTGCAAATCAAAAGTAAATTAATTTTTAATTTCTAATTATATGTGTGATAAATTTAAATTTAATTTTATTAATTTTCGGAAGTATATTAAAAATATATTATATAGATTTTTAAAAGATTTTGTTTGATTTTTCTTTCAAATATTTATATTTTAAATAAAAATAAATATATCAAAAGATATTATGATTACATGATATAAAAATTGATAATTTGTTTTAGGATGGTCCAATTCAAAAAAATCACACATAAAGTGAAATAATGACTTCTCTTTTAATATATAAGATTGTTTAGAAACAAGAAGTTGTTTTTAAAAATGCATATTTGAAGTTTTCTATGCATTATTATTAGTTAATAATCCTTATTTGTAAATTCCAAAAGAGTATACTTTTAAAATTATGGGATATTGATAAATACAAAAAAATATTTATTACCAAAAATTATTATGTTATTTTAATATGTACACATTAACATACATCTTTGGGACAATGATGTAGTATATTACTTGCAAGCAATTTTATAGTGTGTTTTAGCGATAACACATTTATGACCTAAAAGAATAGATTTTGATACTAGACATTGAACCGTGCGGATGTTTGTGTTCAATTTCATATGCATAATTAATTATTTTAGCTCATTAGTGGTATGTTTCTCTCTATATATTTAGATATTTATATAATTGCTTTGAATATAGTAATTTATATATTGTAATTAATCAATTGTTTAAACGGTATTTTTTCTCTTATTTATCTAATTGTATTTGCATTTCGTTACTAAACAAATTAAAATATACGAAATAATATATTTGAAAATTATAATATATATATATATATATATATTATGCTCGATTCAGATTTGTTATTCCAAGTTAGATTTCCCTTTAGCAATATTTTTTATGTTTATTTTTTAAATTATATATTATTATATATACAATTTTGTATATGTTATTTTTATACATGTATTATACAGTTTATTAATGTTGAATCGTTCTGCAAGCATATTATATTTTTTAGATAAGTATTTTATATTTTTAAAAATAAAAAAAAAACAAAAATTTATCAATCTAATATAATTTGATTATATTTATAAAATATAAATTTTTAATATTATTTATTTGAGTATAAAATAGATACAAAATAATATAATTATTTTTCCTTTTATAAATGATAACGAAATATATAGTAATATGTAATGATAGTTCATTGCTAATACGGAATTAGTGAAAAATATTTAGATAAACCTTTTTAAAACTAAGATGCTGTTAAAATATTTTTTAGCATATATATATATATTTATTTATTTATCTATTCAAAATTAAATATATAAAAAATATCATGATTAAAGTAGTAACAAAGTTTTTCTACTATTAGCTTTGATGAGATACATGTAATATATAATTTGCTAGTATTAGCATATATTATATTTTTAACATAAATATTTAATACATATAAAAATAAAATACATAAATTTATCAATTTAATAATTTAGCAATTTAGTTTAGTATAATATATTTTAATATGATTGATTATGATTATAAAATAGATGAAGATATGATATGTTTTTTTTTATTTAAATTTATATTTCATTTTATAAATGATAACTGAATATAGTAATGTATAATAATCATTCAAAACTAATTACAAAATAATGTTCATCCACGAGAATAATGCTCTAAACAAAAATCAGGTTATAAAGCATATAATATCAGTAGCTCAGATGGCAGGTTTAACCCCATGAACCCCCAAATATCAAGGTTTAAGTCTTTCTTGACCCCTCTTTGACATTATTATTTTTGCTTAAACAATATGTTGTGAACCCAATAAAAAATTTAAAACTAATGTCGGGTTCGCCCCTTCCAACCACCAGACCAATGCACACCACCACTGCTTTGAGAGCTCTCTCTACCTTGTATATATATCACCTTAAAAAAGGAAACTCAATAGAATCAAACAGCGTCAGTCGAAACCAACTATCGGAGAGGCAAAATACATTTTCCATAAAGCGTCAGAAGAAAAACGTTTCTAAAAGAAAGAGTTTTTCTATAATCTTTTTGATAATTAAAATACTACATACAACATTTGAGCCAACATAGATAAATTAATATACATTAGAAATCTATATATGATAATAGATTTTTATAGTTTTAAATTGAATCTTTAGTTTAATTAGTATATCGATAAATTAATAATTTTTATAAATTAAAAAATATATTTAATTTTGGTGTAGTTCTAATATGTATAGATGTTTTTATAAGAATCGCCTCCTATTTTCAAAATAATATTTTCTCCATTTTTTGGAAATATTTTGTATTTTTAATATTCTAAAGATAAAATTTGGTAAGTTCTTGATGTATATATTCGATTAATTAACTGTAAAGATTGATATTTTAACTTACTGATAATAATTATATTAAGAATCGCTATTATTTGAGAACTATTAATGATTAGTCATTGTTAAAATTGTATATTTTATGATTAAACTTTAATAATTTGTAATGTGTGTAAATTTAAAATTTTATACTTGAGAAATAGAGGAATACATGATTGCAGAGAACTAGAGATAAACATTCAAGCACATTTACACACTCATATATACAGTAAAACCTCTATAAATTAATAATGCTAGGATTTTGAACTTTTATTAATTTATAGAGATATTAATTTACCGAAAATTTATTTTTTTGAATTTATTTATTTTAAAATATATTTTATGTATAAATATGAAGAATAATTGACTTTACGGTATATTCATGGATTAATTTTTTTATACCAAATTTATATTGTTTTTATTTGATTATTTTGTTTATGCCGTAAATATAAATACATTTTAATTGTAAAATAAAAAATAATATCAAAGTGTTTATATCTATGTGTTTATAAATATTAAGAAAAATAAAGATAAATTTCACTATAAAAAAACCAACTATGAAATTTATTAATTATATTTATATAAAATTTATAAATGTTAATTATTAATTTATGTTTATATTGGGACCATATATTTACATAAGATTTTTTAAAAATTTATTATCTTATTATTTTATCGATTTGTGTCATATTTTACACCGGCCCAAGTTGAGACCGGCGAAATTTATTAATTTAAAGAGATTATTAATTTATAGAGTATTAATTTATAAAAATTCTATCCAAGAACATTTTTTTTTGATAGCAAACTGCTCGGAAGGGCTGGGAAGAGCATCTTATGCGTCTGCTTTTACGGTTTAACATCATTTTTCTTTAACGATCAGGAATCTTCGCAAGATTTTTTAATCATTTCTTCATTTTGATATCCTTACACTTAACGATTCTTTAGTGATCGATATCCAACAAACCTTAAAAACAAATATCCAAGATAAGCATAGTTGCGAGATTTACTATACTAATCATATTTTATGTTGTAGATACCTATTGATACATTTTCATATATTTACAAACATATTACATGGATATCCATGTTTGTATATCAATATTATTATTAAAAACTCTTAGCAAACAAAAACATTTCTAGCAATAAATCACAGAAATTTATATTGTGCCTTTTAGAAAATTCCAGGAGATTTTGATCTTCTAACTTTCTATATAAAGAGCATTTAATAGTTCCGAGGAATGAAAAGAAAGAAATTATTTGAAAGAGAACATAACTTGACTAATATTTGAGTAAATCGGTAAAGCCGTTAAAAAAAATATTTACCATAAATTACATCCGGGGAAAATGAAATGAAATATAAAAAAAAAGAAAAAGAAAACAGCTGTGGTTTACAAGTCATGGACTCGCTATAACTCTCTCTCTCAACTCCCCACTCAATTTTGCCCTTTTTTTTTTTTTAATTTCAATTTCTCTCTCCTATGGAACCGCCGCCGCCTTCTCTCTCCTCCACAGCGGTGGCTTCCACCGTCATCCCAACAACCACCGCACCCGTCCCTCCACCTACAACCTCTTACCCCGAGTCCCTCGACTCCTCCCCTCGGTCCCGCACCACCGACGGCTGGGACGATCTCCACCCTCCCTCCTCCAAACTCCGCCTCATGTGCAGCTACGGCGGCCACATCCTCCCTCGCCCCCACGATAAATCCCTCTGCTACATGGGCGGCGACACCCGCATCGTCGTCGTGGACCGAAACTCCTCCCTCTCCTCCCTCGTCACGCGCCTCTCCAACAAACTCCTCGACGGCCGCTCCTTCACGCTCAAGTACCAGTTGCCCAGCGAGGATCTTGATTCGCTGATCTCCGTGACGACCGACGAGGATCTCGAGAACATGATCGAGGAGTACGACCGTACGATCTCGGCTCCTAATTCGACGAAGCCCTCGCGGCTTCGTTTGTTTCTTTTCACCTCGAAGCCGGAGGCTACTCAGTCGATGGGGCAGATCCTTGAGAGCTCCGCGAAGAGTGATGATTGGTTTCTTAACGCTCTTAATAGCGCGGGGCTTCTTAATAGAGGGTTTTCGGATTCGGATGCTAATGTGAATCGTTTGCTTGGGTTGGATGATGGACTTCATAACGGAGAGAATCTTGATTCGAGTGTTAAAGATGACGACGGCGGCTCCGTTAAAAGCGGTAAGCAGCAGCAGATCCAGGACATTCCGCAGGCGCAGATGCAGCAGCAGCAGCAAGCAGGAGGTCAAGATGTGCATAGTATGCCTGATTCTCCTATGCTTGATACCTCGTCTTCTTTCGGGTCAACTTCGTCTTCTCCCTTGCCGGCGAATCTTCCGCCGATTAAGGTTCATGTGGAGGAAGGAGGTGGGGTTAAGGGGATGCAGGATCAGAGGATGGGGATTGAAGATCAGTTCACGAGATTCAACGTTGTGAACAAGCAGGAGGATGGATTTGCAGCGATCTCTTCACCGCCGCCGCCGTTGCCTGTGACGATCTCTCTTCCCGCTGCGCCTGCGAATACAGGGACTGTATCGAGTGAGTTCCAGACGAGAGTGTTCTCTGATGATGAGAGATCTGATCATGGTGTCCCAGCTGGATACAGGAAGCCTCCAACTCCACGTTCTCAGCCGCCGCAGAATCTACCGCCTCAGCAGGTTCATCACGTGAAGTCAAACAGTGGTGGACACGAGCTTCCTTCACCTCATTCCGTATCTAGGTATACTCTCTTTTTCCTTCTCAAAGGTCTTAACTTTGATGGTTTGTAACTAGATTTGTTAGACTCTGATATGTTTTTTTTTTTTTTAAATGACTTCAGTGATAGCAGCATGAACAACCCTAACCCTATGTTTCAACAACAAAGACCATCTGTTTATCAAGAACCCATGTCTCAGATGCCTTCCGGCTCCACTGTTGTTACTGGTATGATCAACCCTTCAGATCCAAACACACTCTTACCTCAGAATCATATCCAGAATCAAGACCCTGGATACATCCTCCACCCACAGTTCGAGCAACAATCTCAGCAACAACCACCGCAGCAACAGCAGCAACAGTTCATACACGCTGCTGCTCCTCCTCCTCAATACATTCATCACCATCCCTCTGGTGGCCATCCCCTCCAGACTTACATCCAAGTCTACCCTTCTCCGCAGCAGCAGTCCTTCCACAGGCATCCAGGTCAACTCGATCAACAACAGCCTTATCCTGCTGTTTACTACGTCACTGCTCCAGTCCCACCTAGGCCTTACAGTATGGCTGTGCCACAATCTGGTAGTGTGAGCGAGGCTCCAGGGTCTGTCCCTTCTAACCATCCTCAGCCGCCTCTTAACTCCACCATGATGGCTCCTCCACCTCCTAACAACCAGCTGAGAAGTGGCAAACCTGAGGCTGGGGTTTATACAACACCACAAGGTATGGCCGGTGCTCAGATGGTTCACCAGATCCCTACAACACAGCAGCAGTTCATGGGGTACTCGCAGATCCACCACCCGCCTCAGTCTGGTTCAGCGGGGATTCCGAGCTACGGATATGAATACGCCGACAATGCTCATAAGCAGCAGGTGTTCTATACGCAACCTGTGGGACACGCACAGTACCAGACAATGACCGGTCCTCCACCTGCAATGGTGTTGCCTGATGGCTCTGCTGCTGCTGCTAAGCTTCCAGCTGAGAACATGACTCAACAGATCCGGAGTTCACAGCCGTTGTGACACACACAAGGGCACAAGGAATGATGGAACACAGTTTTGGAGGAAGAAAATCCCAGTTGGTATCGAAACATAAATATATAATATTACTTTTTTTATTCTCTTATTTTTAATCAAGTTGCTGCGTCAAGAAAGTGTCTGGCTTCATGTTGGTTTGGGTATTTATGGACTTATGTCAAAGTGTTGTGTGAGTAAGTAGTGAGAATAAGGTAGTAATGCTTTGCTGCTTTTGGAATTTTTACATTTATAGTCGATGGATATTTGGTGCTTTTCATGGGTCTTATATCATATTATTATTATTATCATTCATTTCTTTTGTAAATGACTCTGTTTTCATTTCTTAATCATCTCTCTTTATCGTTCTCGTCTTTACTTGGTGGAGATCTGCTCTATAATATCGTTTAGGAAGAGTTAGAAGACATTCGATATACTGACAAGTTTGTAGAACATTTAATATTTGGAAAAATGTATGTCTTCCTTACCATTGCTTCAATCTTATCCATGGGATCCATGTGTCTGGTCTGGTCTTGGATCCACCATTCACACAACCCTACAAGGTTCTCAGACAAGGAGTGGGAGAAAAAGGTTGTGACAAAATCGCTTTGTCTAGCAATCTAGCAACATAACTTTTCTCTTTTGAAAGAGAAAGCATATGCATCACAATGTAAACACCAAAACTCAACTCTCTTTTTCTCTTTTGTATTATTGCACTAGACTACTCCCTTCACTCTCACTAGTAACAGAGAGCCTCTCCTTAAATGAGTTGTCACTACTCTCAGATGATTTTCACCAATTGAAAATGGTCTGTGATTCAGATCCTGACTGTTATCTCTGTGCACCAGAAGTAATGAAGCAATGCTGACCTGCTCTGGATACAAAATCTGAAACTAATCTACCTTTGGTCAGGTCCCCATTCTCTGCACCCAGTGATATCAAACCAAGGAAGGCCACAAACTGAATCTTGATGGGTTCTTCTTGTCTTCTGTCTCTATCATGTCTGCAAATAAGTCCTTCTCTCCTTGACTCTTCTGACACTTTCAGTCTCAGCTTCAGGCTATAAATATCCTTATCAAAGATCTCTGTTTCTCAACCCACAGTCTCTTTATCTGCACTTGTAAATACATTAAGAACATAATCAATGGACACAAACACACCTGCAGAGTTTTCTCATGGGTCTTCAAACTTTCATACATATTACTCGCAGACCAAGAAGGGTGGTGGTGGTGGCGTAATCGATCTAGGCCTCAGCCTTAGGACCATTCAACATGAAACTTACCACCCATCGGCTCCAAGTGAGTTTCTTTGCTAGCTTTCATCTCACCCTTTAGTTTACTTAATCCTCACTTGCTAATCTTCAATCTATATGTGAATCAAAGTGATAGGTCTGGACGGGTATGGTGAGCTTATAGACTGGTCGCAACGCAGCTATACACAGCTGAAGAGTGAGGAACCGGTAAACAACAACCAAAGACTTGCTCAACAATATTACAATGATGGAGAAGAAAGCAGAGGAAAAATGGGTTATTATGTGAAGGTAAACATGGATGGCTCAGTCGTAGGCCGCAAGGTTTGCGTTCTTGATCAAGGAACCTACTTAACTCTTGCTCTTCAACTTGACAATATGTTTGGTTAGTTAGTGCTCTCGAGTCTTAACCTCTCAGCTACAAGTATGTCTTAAGAAGGTGTTGTCATATCAACTTGAATTCGCAGGGATGCAGACCGTGTCAGGATTGAAGTTGTTCCAGGATGAGTCTGAGTTCTCCTTGGTCTACAGAGACAGAGAAGGTATCTGGAGGAATGTTGGAGATGTTCCATGGAAGTAAGCTCTTACCACAAGTCTCTATAAAGAACCCTGTCTTTTTAACTAAAATACACTTTTGTAATTTGCATGAAACTTGACAGGGAGTTTGTTGCAAGTGTGAATCGGATGAGAATTGCAAGAAGAAACAATGCTCTACTTCCCTATTGAAGCTGTTGAAGTCAAAGCCTCTTTTTTTTTATCCAAATTAGCTCTACTTCACTTGTGATTCTAGTTTTCAACATCTGATGTAACAGAAGCTTTTAAAAACAGTTATAAAGAGAGTGACATCTTAATAACTACCAACGAAACATAACAAGCAAAACAAAACAAGTAACCAACTACATTAGTCTTATCTCTTAAAACTTCTCTGATCTATGTGCAAATCTCTCAGTCACCAGCCCTTGGTAACCTCTCAAGAGTATCCAAAACATGCCTCATGTTAGGCCTTTTCTCTGGACTGCTGTTCACACAACTAATTGCAACCTTAAGAACAGCGACAATCTCATCTTCCTTATCAACCTCAGGAGCTAAACAAGGATCAAGAACATCACACAAAGGCTTCTTCTCCTCAATACATACCTGTATCCACCGTACTAAATCTATCTCCGACGTCCCAACATCTAACACCGGAGACCTACCAGCTATCAACTCCAGTAAAATAACTCCATAAGAGTACACATCCCACTTCTGAGAGGGTTTCACCATCTTCAGAGTCTCTGGTGCTTGATAGTAAGAGCCAGAGGAAGAGTGAGCAGTGAACTCTGAAGATATGCTCTTGTGATGTCTCTCTTCCGTTTGGATGATTCTGTTTGACTGTACCGTTGGAGAGGAACCTCCAGCAATGTTGGCTAAACGTGTTAGTCCGAAGTCAGAGATCTTAGGTTCCTTGTCTTGGCCTATGAGAATGTTGCTGGGCTTGAGATCTCCATGGACGTACTTCTTGGGACTGAACTCGTGTAGATGAACAAGCCCTGTCGCAATCCCTTTGGCTACCTTCAAACGTTCAGACCATGTTAACGGAGTTATACTCACCATCCCTGGCTTACCTGCACACACACACACACACATTTTATAACTGAATGTTACAACATGAGAATGAGAGAAGAAGAGTGACTCACCGTGGAGACCTGTTGCGAGGTTACCGTTAGGAACATAGTCATAAATAAGAAGCTTCTCATCAACAGACCAATAATAAGCTCGAAGACTAGCAATGTTGCGATGTCTTATTTTCCCAATAGCTTCAACTTCTGTCTGAAACTCCTTGAACCTCTGAGACCCACCTTCACCTAATCTCCTAACAGCCAACGTGAGCCCGTTCTCCAAAACCACTTTATACACAATCCCAATCCCACTCTTCCCCAAAACAAAAGCAGACGCCTTTAACAGCTCCTCAAGGTTAAACGCTACCTGAGCATCAAGAGCCACAATGTCACAATGCTCCACGTTTTCAGACAAAGTCTCAGACTCCTCTCTCCGGAAACAAAGACACTTCTTCTTGGAGTGTTTATCTTTGTTACACGCGCAGAACTTTGAATAGCAGTAAGTGAAAAGCAAACCCACGAGACAGATACCTATTACATCGCATAGAACAATGACAACAACAACAGTTTTGCTTAAACCACTTGACGACTTCTGTTTGGTTTCAGAGTCACCATCAGAATCATCTGAACGGTTGTTGTTGCTTGGGATAAAAGGGTAAGAGGCATTAAAGCCACCAAGCTCATCGCCTTGACAAAGCTCCTTCAACGGAGGACCACAGAGACCAATGTTACCGATAAAAGCCGTTGGTCCTCTATTCATCAGAGCACCGGTTTGAGGAATCGGACCGGAGAGGTTATTAAAAGTTAAATCAATGTAAACCTTCTCAGGTAAATCACCAAGTCCAGGTGGGATCAACCCAGAGAAGTGGTTATGAGAGAAGTCAGCAGTTCCTTGTAAGGTCGAGAGGTTTCCGACATCGCTAGGGATCGAACCGTTAAACTCGTTGAAACCGAGGTTTAGCTTCTCCAGCGACACAAACGCTGAGCCAAACCCATCAGGCAAAGCCCCAGAGAAGTTGTTACGACTTACATCAAGCGTTCTCAACCTATTGCATTGCAGAAGCGAAGACGGCAACGAACCGTTAAAGAGATTCTCCGACAAATCCAATGTCTGAAGAAGCTTAAGCCGACCGATCTCGTCTGGAACCGACCCTTCAAAGGAATTGCCGTAAAGTACTAAACTTTGGAGTCCCTGAAGCGAGAAGAGCTGAGTAGGTAAAGGCCCGTGGAACCTGTTGCTGCGGAGGTTTAAGTGACGGAGGCTGGAGAGGAACCCTAGAGAGGAAGGGAGAGTGCCGTAAAGGTTCTTCCTTGGGATGCTTAGAGACACGACTTTGAGTTCTTTGCAGGTTACACCGTTCCATGAACACGCGTCGTTGTCAGAGGAGTTCCAATTGGTTAGAGAGCCTGTGGGATCTTCGTGGACGCTTTGTTTAAACGTTAAGAGAGCGAAGCCCTCGTCGTTTAAGGCGTTGAGAGGAGTGTGGTTGAAGAGAAGAGTGAAGAAGATGAGCAATGAGGTTAACATTTTGAGATGAGTCACTGATTAGAAGAGAAAGACTTGAGTGTTAAGCTTTGTACAAAGAGAGTGAAAGAGAGAGAGAGGAGAGTGATAGTGATGGAGTTAAAGAGTAAAAGGTGGAAAGCATAATAAAAGATACTCTCGTTGAAGAAAAAAGTAGGAAGAAAGAATACAAAAGGTAGAGAGGAGCTCTGTTTTTTGGACCCTATGAAAAAGCATTGGGAGAAGAGAATCAACAATAAAGAGGTGAGAGTTTGACAAAAGAGAAGCATTGGCGATTTAATCCACACCGTTGATTTGTCACAAGCTTCCGTTAATCCCATTTTAACTACTCAAATTATCAATGTTATACAAAAAAAAAGAATATTTCAAAAATACATTTTATATAATATATGCAATTAGTTGATGATAGTAATTCTAAACTTTCAAAAATGATGTTGATTAAATTTTTACTTATTAGTTAAAAAATTATGCAAAATAGCTAATCATAAAAAAATAATTTATAATCAAAAGCTTAATATATTTTGTTAATACGAGTGTAAATTTTTAAAATACGAATTGTTTTGACAGAGAAAGAGTAAATAAATAAGCTTTCTGACCAAACTTATCCTAATTTCGTATGTAAAAAAGTGTAATTTCAGAACTTTTTCAAATAGTTACATCCTTTTTATATACCTTTTGTCAGGATTATTGTTTTATTCTGAAAAAGTATTTTGTTGGTGAAATGTGTTGCATTTGGTTTGATTGATATGTCAAGTGTCAATGTAGGTAACATTTACAGTGAGTGTGTGTGTTTGTCCTTTTCTATTCATTTATCTTCTCAAAATTTCATAGATTATTATGAATCGGCTGTAATTACCATTAATGTAAATTTGTACTAATTCATAGATGCTGCTGTTGGCACGAAACCCCGCAAAATACCAACTGCTACATTGTCCTAAACCATAATGTTAGTACTACTATATATTTTCGTATACATGCATTGATTAGTCAATTGTATTAGTTAGAAAATATGTAATCACATTTACTAATTGGCGATTAAGACAGATCTAAAGGTGGATAATTTTAAAAGATTAGAGTTCGATGTTACTCGTGAACGTCGTCACAAGATACCACGCTCCTTTGTTTATTATTCCCCGAGGCTTCTTTTTACATTATCATATCTTCTTTATCTTACTTTTACCCATATAGCTATTATATATCAATTAACAATGACATCACAGCTCATAATCTCTCTTTCTTCAAACATTTTAACGATAACTTGTTTTCTTATAATATGCATAACGAGATTAACTCGTTAGAGAAAGAGATGAATATAATAAGAATCATATGTTTTTCGGAAAATATGCTAAACGAAACTGAGATTTCTTAGTCGAAGTCTCTAGTTAAGGTAATCACAAATACTATCTGCAGTATCGACGGATCAGATGTAATGGTCAAATTATGAGTTTCATCCAACGGCTACAATCACTGATTGCCCTGGCACCATTGATTATAAGAAAAGGAAGGACACGTGTACGACCCTACTGTCTCACTTTGTCCGGCCCTAGTTGTCGTTATTATCGTTATCGTGATATATGTCGATAAGTCACAATTTGTGAAATGTGATCATTCGTAGTTTAGCCTTTTGGGACAAAAGCCCTAAACCTAAACGCAGAGTGTGGGCCCAACTTCCTCCTTCACGTCTCGTCTTGGTCACGGGAAACACACCGGCGACGACTCCGAGGTTGCTAGGGGGGTAAATATGAGAAATAAAACAATTGAGGTTTTAGCATAATAGAAGAAAATACAGGGGGAAAACGTATAAATAAGTGAAAGATCGAAATATTGCTGTTCTGGCACGATAGAGACTGATGTCGAGAAGTCAAAAAGTCAAACAAACAATGGGAGATGCTATGATCCGCACCATCGTCGAAGCGATTCACTCATCTCCGACGCAAGCCGTCGTGTATCTCTCCGGCGGCGCCTCCGTGGTTTCTCTCTCTCTCTCTATATATATCCGTTTGCGAGTGTAAGGATGGTTGATGTCGGTTCCAGGAGCTTCGAATACGCTTCTAGAAGCAGTGGTTCCGTATTCGAGGATATCGATGGTCCAATTACTCGGCAGGGTTTGTTCTCACTCCTCACCAAACCAATAGCCAATCTTTCCCGTTTTGACTTTCACGATTAATCAGGTTCCGAACCAACACTGTAGCCAAGCGATGGCGAACGAGATGGCTTTATTAGCTTATAACCGTGGGGTTAAGCTTTCTAAACCAGGTTTTAGTCTAAACCAAGTTTAAATTAGGGGGGAATTGGTCTAACTTTGAGTGTATGTTTGGATCTTCTGATAGGCTTCCCGGTGATTGGTGTGGGTTTTACGGGAGCATTGGCAACTTCTCCTCCAAAGCGTGGTGATCACAGGTTAGAAATGTTTTTTAACTTTCTGAATTTAAAGTCTTTTGCCTGAAATGTAAGCTGAATTAGCTACGTATGTTATTTATGCAACCATATTAGGGGGGTTTAGGTTTTCTATCACTGGCTGCTTTTGCTTTCCATAAACTCATTTGTTTGTTTGTGTTTTGCTGCGAAAAGGTTCTTTTTGTCTATGAGGGCATCAAACCGGATTTGGGAAACTTCAGTCACTTTAACAAAGGTGTTGAGATTTGTTTATCATGCCTTTCCTTGGTCTTTAGTGTCAACTAGTCATATGTTTTCTTATCTTTTTTTTTTGGTGGAGATTTTTTTAGAATCTACGGAGCAGAGAGGAAGAAGATAAGGTGGCAAGCCGTGTGCTGATTCAGGTGTGTTTATAAATCTTATTATTACAAGTTACCATCTTAGGGCATTGGCGTCTGATTTTCCGTTCTCTAGTCCTTAAATAGAGAAAAACAAAAACTGAAAAGGTTAGTTTAACGGTATTACAAACAAGAATCTGCAGACGTTTAACTAAAATACTAAGATGAATCTCATTTTTTATCCCTACTTCCTCAGTCCGCATAGCTTCTTCTCTAAAAGCATTCTACTCTGAGGTACTCTGCATGGAGTGACTTCTTTGACCCTTTTGTGGTTCATTTATCTTAGGCTATGGCCAAGGCATGCCAGGTTTCTGGGACACTTGAGTCTGGCTTGACCGAGTCTGAGGTGCCTGACGAGTCAGAAACCAAGTTTAGTGAAGAGCAAGAACTAGAGCAGCTTATTGATGGACAATTGTGCTTTAAGATGTATTCATTTTCTAAGGGTAAGATTACAAGAAAAATTTGAGATCTTTTTTTTAAGCCGAAACTTGCATTTGCTGTCACTAACGATGAAGTGCTAACATTATGGCAGAAGCATACGGGTCAGATCAAGACAGGAAGATTATACTACCTGGTTCTTTTAACCCATTACATGAAGGTCATCTCAAGCTCTTGGAAGTTGCTATGAGGTACGCTGAGCATGTCTTTATGCGTAATGAGGACTTGCTTATCTTGGTTAACACCTGAGTCGTTGTATCTGTTAATGTCTTTGAATCTTTACTGACTCTATGTTTTCTAGTTAGATCTAATAATAGGCTATGTAATTTTTTTGGTTGTTGTTATGCATACATGGGTATCATTTTGACGTTTTTATTTATCTCCGAACAACAAATCAACTGTCTTTTAGGTTTTCTGTAAATTAAAATGTAAACAATCTCACAAGTAGGTTTGATTGATGCAGTGTTTGTGGAGGCGGCTACCCATGTTTTGAATTATCCGCAGTAAACGCCGACAAACCACCTCTTTCAGTTGCAGAGATTAAAAATCGTGTCAAACAATTTGAAGCAGCTGGTAGGTGGAATCTTTACTTTTTTGACTTTCATGTTTTCAATCTTGTGCACCACCTCTTGGGCATCTCTGTGATACAACGATCTTATGATTTAGACTGTGTTTCAACAAGGGCGAGAACAATCAGTTTGTGAATTTCAGCTACAATGCTTTTCCAATGCAAGTGCATGTTCATTTACTAGTTCCATCTTTTGATATTGGTTAAGTATTATTGGGTTGGCAGGAAAGACGGTGATTGTTTCAAATCAGCCGTACTTCTACAAGAAAGCTGAACTCTTTCCAGGAAGCAGTTTTGTAATTGGCGCTGACACTGCAGCAAGGCTTGTTAATGTATGTATACAACTACTTGAACTCGGTCTAGTTTTCCTGATCCTTTTGTTTATATCATAAAACGCACAGTTAGATTTGCGTAGGCTACTATGTGGCCAGTAGCTACTTTAACGTCAGTAAAGTTCTCTGTTATCTCCCGGTTCCATGTTATAAGAGAACAATGATTAAGGATCTTAACTTGTTGCAGCCAAAGTACTATGAAGGAAGCTACAAAAGGATGTTGGAGATACTTGGTGATTGCAAGAGAACAGGTTGCGTTTTCCTTGTTGGTGGCCGCGAAGTTGATGGTGTATTTAAGGTTTGACCTAAGCACTAGGATCTCGAGCTATTCAGTTCCTTTCTCTGATGTGAGATTGTAGGCCATGTGACCTTATCATTTCTCCTTTGTAGCTTCTTGAAGATCTTGAGATTCCAGAGGAAATAAGCGACATGTTTGTCTCAATTCCAGAAGAGAAATTCCGGATGGATATATCGTCGACAGAGCTAAGGAAGAAACAGGGGGGTGGTGATAAGAGGAAACGTGAAATTGGTAAAGAAGAGGTTGAGAAAAGTTCTAAATGAGATAAGTTGCCAACACTTTCATGGAGTTATAATAATTGTTCCGTTTTATAGTTACACATCTTTTTACATACACGCATTTGCACAATGACTATAAGTGTGGGGAAGAAGAAATTGGAGATGATGTGCAGCTGAGATTTGGCGTAGGCCCTCTAGAAACAACTATCTTTACAGTTTCTCTGCAATAACACTACTTCCATTATTTGATTACTCTTTAATATCTTAATTTTTCCTATCTCCGTTCCTTGGGTGTTTCCTTAGCCCGCTGCTGCGAGCGTTACTGAGATCATTTTGCATTCAACTGATCAAATTTAAAGACTTTCTTAAGATAAAAATCAACACCTTGCTAAGATCTCTTGTACATCCTGTGAAGATAGTCTCTACGGAAACTGCCAGCTCCGAACTTTATACTTTAGCAAAAAAGAAAATGTAGAAATAATCGAGTTCAATAGCCATAACTAAGATCCAAAGACAATCAAAGAGAAAGCTCAAAATGTCATTTAACTTAAACAAAAAGATCAAAATCCAGGAGGAAGCATTTGGTGAAAACAACATAGATAATAGGAGAGGGTTTGGAAAAGAAAACATCTAATTCATCCTCCTGATAAGCTCATTGATGAAGTTCTCACGGTTCCCAGCATCACCACCTTCAACGTAGTGGTTTCTCTTCTTCTTAAGCCCACCGAGTGGTGCCTTAAGCTGGAATGGCCACAAGAAGTTGTTGGCCTCCTTGAAATGAGGTCCAACTGTTAGAATCTCGTGGATCAAATCCTCAGTGCAGATGATCCCATGTTTACCTAGAGCCTGTTGTTGTTTAACAGAAAAAAAACATCAGTACTGTAACATTCATACCACAACAACACTGAAGGAAGCTAGGAACAAAGAGGAGAATGATTACGAACCTGCTCAACAATAGAATTGTCAGTCAAAGCAATCCTCTGGTGGTTAAGCTTTCCGTATCCTCTCTTGTAGATCAATTCCTTAACACTCTTCAAATTGGGGAACCTGAATAAAATGAGTTCAAATGAGTTCAACTATATATTCTAAGACATACGATTTAAAAAAAGAGTTTAGAATGAGATATATACCCGTAAGTAACATATGGCTCAACACGACGAAGCATATTCATTGTAGCCTTGTTAACTTTGAGAAAAACACCGTTGAAAATCTGCATTACATTCCCAAAATTATAAGCCCAAGAAATACCGTTATGTGATCTTCACAACACCAAATGATACCAAAAATATTTAACGGTCTAAGGTCACCATTCAAACAAGATAAAGCTACTGCTTTGTAGACAGTACCTGTCTCAAACGCAAGAGCTGAAGAATCTTCTTGGTCTTCGGGTCAATGGCATTGATACTGCAAATTAAATTAACAAAACATAAGAAACCAAACCTATAATATCATTTTTCGAAGACACTAAAGAAACATAAAAACATACCCACGGATACGAATGATGAACAAGAGCTTAGCTTCAGGGTCGACATAGAAACCTCCCTTCAACTTAGCCTCACGTTTCAACGAGATCAACTCCTTCTCCTGTAAACAAATAAGAAAAGATCATTTATTTACTGACACCAATACATCTAAACAAGCATATTAATACTCATGCTTCGATTTGGATATAGAAAAGTTTACCTTCTCGGCATACTCCTTGGCGTACTGCTCGGCTCTTTTGTAGATAAGCTTCCTGTTGGCGGCGTTCGTCTTCTTCGCAGCTTCAGCGCTCTGCTTCTTGGCCAGAGCCCACTCCTCCTCTCTCTTCCTCTTCTTCAGGACTGACTCAGGGACTACAACCTTTGATTCTGCCGCCATTTCCGATTCCTTCAGATCAATCAAAGAGACGACGACTTACGCTGCGGCGACGAGGGACACTATATATTGCCACACTCATAAATTAGGGTTAAGCGGAAACATAATGGGCCTCATAAGCCCATTGTTCATTTTTTCTATAGGCCCATTAGGGCCATTTGCACCAATTGAGTTTTGTATGGTTATTGGAACATATATTCACAACGGTAGATACCAAAAGGTATGTCTATGGTTCACATAAATAACCTAACAAATCTAAATTCATTTATTTTTTGAATAATTATTTTCTTATTCAACAAAAATAATTAGAAAAGAACCGATGCTTATTTAATCTTCAGAAGAAGTGTTGCTTAGAGCATAATTATCGGGAACGCTTAAGGTTAAATTTAATTAAAATTAAAAAATAAAAATAAGAAAGCAGAAGCCACGGCGCTTAATCAGGCGTCTGGAGC
>JABAYD010008310.1:0-17671 GCA_014822095.1 Diplotaxis tenuifolia | reverse complement strand
CTTTGCCTAAAATATTTTCAAGCTGAGTTAACACACACTTGGGTATAAGCCAAGTATGAATTGCTTAACTTGTGTGTCTGATCCCGTGAGCATTTTCATCTGAGGCAAAATTTTGGTATCTGATTGAAATGGAAATTTAAGAAGTCTGATTTAAGACCACATGAAGTATCATATATACTATATTACTAGGTAGTTTGTCGCGCTTAAGGGCGAAGTGAAATAACTAATTAAATTATTAATTTTTTCAGATTTTAAATTTTTAGAATAAAAATTTTTAAATCTGATTCGAATATTTATAAATTTCGGTTTGTATTTTATTTGGATTTGGTCGGATTATAGCACGTTCAGTTCGAGTTCGGATACTCATTTTAATTATGTTTTTTAATAAAAATCCTAATATATACGTAAATCCTCAAAATAAAATAATATAAAACATATAAATTGAATATTGTAAGATCAAATATTCAATTTTACATAAAATATTCAAATTAAATATAGGATGAAAAGGGTATTTTCAGTATTCCGAACATTTTTTTGTTATTTTAGATATTTACTTATGATTATTTGATAATTGATATTTTGAATATTTATATATATGAAATTGAAAAATAATTAATGTATTTAAATATATAATTGTGATGTGGATATTTTAGGTATCCAAAACATTTCAATTTGGATCAGATTCAGGTCTTGTTATCCAATATTAAAATTTTAGATTTATCTAAATATTTAATCAGTTTTAGTTTGTATTTACTATTACTTTTAAATCAAGTTTGGTTGAGTTTTCCGAATATATATATATATAATGAACTTACTTTCTTCTACAAATATCATGAAAAATAAAATAATTGTAAAACAAATATATAATTATTGGACTATACTTTAAAAATATCAATAAAAATTATTGGGCATGGTGTCAATATTGATAGGCATGTTTCAAAATTGACGTAGTCTATAACTAATAACTTGTATTTTCTTATAATATTATTTAGTAAATATAATAAAAACATGATACAATCGAGTGAAAAAAGTTATAGTAGCAACAAAAAATAATGTGATCTCTTTACTTGGAACATGCATTGTGTTATTCAATCGATTTAGTGATTTTTTTTCATTTTAAAGATATTCCAATCTTTATTTTTCTAGAAATTTTGATTTTGTTTTAAATTCTTTGTCTTATATGAAAACCTTAAGAAAAGTAATATTTAATAAAATAAAGAATTAATTTCGCGTGTATTGTTTTCACCCTAGTTTTTAATTCATAACCAATCACAATTATTTGTTGCTTCGGTATACATAAGCTTCAACTACAGCCAAGTTTGGAGACACACAAAACTTTCAATTTTTAAAAATATTCTCATCCTAACATTTTAATTGATGCGGATTTTAATGATTTTGTACTTTTTATGATATTTTCGTAGTTACACGGAGATAACTTTAACTCACTAATGCATAAGTTACAAATGTATGAATTAAAAATAGATTAATTTAAAAAATTATTGTTTAAACACATTAAATTAGGAATTAAGAAAATTAATGTGTGAATGCATTAATTGCTAAATTATTGTGAATCTGACACGTGTCAACACATTTATTACAATGCTTCTCAAATAATATATAGAGGATTGGTTCAGTATTTAATTGTTTAGGTATAATGTTTTGGCACCTAACATTAAGTGTCGTAAATAATCATAATTGACCAAAAAACAATGAGTAGTAATTTCTCAAATTATTGTAAGTTTAGATAAGAGTTGTAGGGATAAATGTAAGATGGATATCAGTAAGTGGAGGCTGTTGCTAATAAATAAATTTGGACAACTATTTTTATTTTTTCAGTCATATTTTAAAATCGAATCTATAGCTAAACCATTATAAAAGGAAATATGGTAGCTCTAGAAAACAATTTCTCTAGAATTTGTTTGTTCAGTGTTTTAGAAAAGCCTACAACAAAAATAATTCAAAACCCACAGGTTTAACCAGTCAAAATACTTTGGATTTGTTTTAGAAAAGCCTAAAACTAAAAATCTAAAGTATAAATCTTATAGCAAAAAAAAAAAAACATAAAGCCACAGGTTTAACCAGTCAAACCCGTAGTTCCGAAATATAGGAACCAAACTTCTTTAATATATCTCTGGGTTTCTTTATTTTATGCAACTTAAATACTCATACAAGAACATATTTGCAACATATATAGTCACAAAATCTGTTATCACAATATATACTCTCAATAGACACCTACGTTCATTCTTTTTAATGGTACTGACAAATGTTTAAACCATGAGATTTAACCAAACCAAAAATTGATTTAATATATGATACATTAAAACAACAAAATGTGATTTGTATGATAATTATTGATTTTCTAATTGGTTTTGAGACTATTAGAGCTTACAAACAATTACACGTATGAGATGTATTTAACTAAGAATTTGAAATGATTTTTGTTAAAGTAATGTATCCAATGTTATTTAACCATAAATTTAAAAAAATTATTTAAATTTCATTTTTAATGAACTTGACATTATCTAAAGTACTGTGAATCTAATGTTATGAAGTTTTTTTTTTAATTTTTGAGTTTTATTAGTTTTCAAATAATTTTAGAGAGATTGATACGTTGTTTTAGTTTTAAAAAATCAAAATTTGACGCTTTTAGGTGAATTTTGGATTGGTTCCACAAAAATCATATTAAACTTTCCATTCATAAAAAAAATATCTAAAATTTTATCACAAATCAAATCACTTCAAATTCTAGATTTAATATCTCTCCCTAAATGCATTTTATATTAGTAAAGATATCATTTAAAAAAAATATTCTATTATAAATTTTTTAGATTTTATTCCACAAAAGAAATGTAATAATATACCTTCAATATATTCTGGAAACTAATGATTTGACATTATATATAACCTCCACGATTGACTAAACAATATCATTATGGGGGTGATTGGTTGGACTTTAGATGTAAGAAATTTACTGTAAAATTTATGTTGTAGAAATTTTTAATGTAGTTGTATACAATATAGTTATAGAAATTAAATGAAAAATAAAATAAAAAGGAAAGTTATTCCTACATCACTATTTTGTTTGCTTTAGAAAACAAGGCTACTACAACCATTTTTTTTTAGTATTGACTTTAGCTTTAAAAACTACATAAAACAAGATTGATGGTTTATTTGGTTGTAGATGGATTTTAAAGCTAAAGCCACTAGATACAACCCAACCAATCATCCTCATATTTTCTTTCAGAACTTTATGGGAAGCACTTAAGGGTAACCTTTTTTTTATAAGAATTAAGAGTAAGCTTTATCATTTGTATAAAAAAAATTTACATTGACCCTTGACATTAGAATTTTGTGATTTTCCTTTTCTCTTTCTCTCTCAAGTTTGGTGGCTTTTGATCTGCCGGAGATGTCTTCCAAAATTAGAGCAAAGAATGAGGAATCATCGCAACCACCATCTCTGATTATGCCACTTCCCGACGACATAGTCCTTGACATTTTAGCCCGTGTACCAAGATGCAACTATCCAACTTTCTCCATAGTTTCTAAGCATTTCCGATCACTTGTTTTGTCCCCTGAGATATACGAAAGAAGATCATTGTTGAGGTGCACCGAAAACTTTCTGTACGTTTCACTATTTTGCTGGAAAACCCCAAACTACAAACCTAACTACCGTTGGCATTTTCTTAGCCAGAAAGCCAATGGAATTCGCAATCTTGTTCCTATCTCTTCCCTTTTGGATTTGCCTTGCTGTGAAAGATTTGTTGCGGTGGGTTCGAGGATATATGCGTTTGGTGGGATCGATACGACGACATCATCGAGTGTGTTTAGCATCGATTGTAGATATCACACGATGCAAACCCTCCCCAACATGCCTATACCCATGAGTGGTCCAGTTGCTGCCTTTATGGACGGGAAGATTTACGTATTTGGCCAATGTAGTATGAAATCAATGGTAATGGTTGTGTTCAACACAAAAACATACATGTGGGAGCATGGGTTAATAAATCCAGACATTGCGCCAGCTGATGAGACGGGGGAGTTTGGTTGGGTGATGGTGATGGTGATGGTTGATAAGATTTACATTAGGTATAATTGGTATAGCTTTATTTACGTGCCAAGGGAAAATAAATGGGAAACAGACGAGATGCTGAACTCCATGGTCTGGGATAATAATCCGTGTGTTGTTGATGACGTACTGTACTGCTATGACGTTCGTCAGAACTGTTTAAGAGCGTATGATCCAAAGCATAAGTGGCGGGGAGTGGTGAACGGTTTAAAAGAGTTTTTGGCTGAGGTAAGACGTCTATATTGGTCAGACACTACATGTATCGGCCGGAAACTGGCTTTTAGTTTTTTTAAAAGAGAAGTAGAGATGCTTTGGTGCGCAGAGATTTCGCTGGAAAACGTCAAGGAGGAGAGATTTGGGGTAAAGTTGAGTGGTGCGATCAGGTACTTATGGAGGAGCATTCTGACTTTACAATGCCTGTATCTGTTATGATTTAATGCATAAAACTCTCTTTCGAATTTGGATTCTTGATCTATAGTAGAATCAGTGTAACTGAGGGAACATCAACTTGTTAAACTGTGTTCATGTTTGTGATGGTATTATAATAAACAAAAAGGTCCTGTGGTCAAGAAGCTAAGTACAATTAGGCCAATCTGTCGAACTAATTGTATACATTATTGTAGTTTTGGTTTGGATATTTGCTTCAGTTGGATAAGACAAACCGTTACTACCTTCTCATACCCCGAGAGGTGTACTGGTAGCCAGGAAACCTGCCCGAATCACTTTTTGTTTTTACTAATAATATCAGATATTATACTATTTTAGAACTATTTGTATCAAAGGATAAAATATAATCATCTTTAAGTAAAATATAAATATTTGCATTTTAGAAAATAAGAATAACAATTTTTAGCTACTTCAGTTTAAAATAAAACATGAAAGTACTATATTATTTATAAATAAAATATTGCATATTTAACTATACAAAATGTATTTCTGACAACGTAAAATATATATTAACAGACGTCTTAAGAAAATCAATATGTATACCAAGGTGCGAGTATCCGTATCCGACACTATCCCTCGTTTCCAAGCAGATCCGATCGCTTGTTACCTCACCTGAGCTATACGTGAGACGACCCTTGTTGGGTGTCACTGAACCCTTCTCCCATGATTACTGTTGGCATATTATCCACCGGAAGGCCACCGGCAATCGTTGTTTAATTGGTCCTTATCCAGTCGCTTCTCGCTAGGAATCTTGTTGCAAGCTTTGTCACGGTTGACTCTAGAATATATGTGTTTGGTGGGAGTGATGATCATACAAAATATCGTGCGTTATGCATCGACGGTAGATTTCACACTGTGGAACATCTCTCGAGGATGCCTCTGCCCATGTCTCATACGATAGCTGAAGTTATCTATGAGAGAATCTACGTAATTGGAGACCACTACTATTACAAGTCGAAGAAGGTGATGCTGGTGACAGAAACACAACTGTGGAACCTGGTACGATATATCCAAACATTGAGTTCGGTTACACGTATCCTAGTCGTTGTGTGGCTGGCGATGGCTGATAAGATGTACATGAATGATTATAATCAGAGATGCTGAGTTCTAACAAGTGGAGAAATGCGTGTGTGGTTGATAACATACTGTACTATTATGATTACTAGAAATTTAAACAATATAAAATTTTTGGGGAAATATAATTTTTTTTTGTAAAGGTTCGTTAAATTTAAAGCACAAAACAATCATCAATAGCTCTGTCGGCGAAGATGTTTCGATTGGAGATGTTCAATCGAATCAATGTAGACTTCCAGATTGCTTTGCATTGCAACCATACAACACATGGCTTCCAGTTTAGTTTAATCTTGTCACATAAATTATATTGTATATGGTTTGCTAAACTGATTTGTATCAAATCAGTTTATGCTCTTTATTGAGCTTATAATGAAAAGTTAACAAAAAAGTATTTTTCGATAGAAACAAAATTAAAGACGAGATCCACAAATTTGCACATGTAGACATTCTTAAGAGAACTAAACTATCATATTATGATATAGATTATAACATTTTTGTATGCAATTAAATACAGTTTAATAACGTTTTATTATTATTTGCTTTAAAATTATTTATTTTGAGCTAATTATATAAAAATAAAAACATAATCAAATTTTAAACTGATTTAAATATTTAAAATTCTGTTTATTATTAAAAGATTTATAATCAAACTAGTTTACAAAAATAATATGGGAGATAAGAAGATTGGTTTAGTTAGGTTTATTATTTTGATGTTTTCATTATTGTGTTAGGTTTAATTAGTAAATATGTTTAGGTTTAATCGTGGTTTTAAGTTTTTTTATTTAGTTTTGGTTTGTTTGGGTTAAGACATTTTTATCTAATTAGGTTTAAGTATGGTTTAAAGTATATATTAAGCGGAATGCATGAGGTGTTATGAAGGTGGTCCATTATTAATTCACGGAGTAAAAATGGGAGATGTATAGGCATAGCAAGAAAAACTGATTCATGGAAACATAAACAATCACTATATGTTTAAATTAGTGTAAAGCTTTGTTCGAAATGCCACTAGGCATTAGTCATACGAATAATGAATGCCTAGCGAATTAATGATTAATCGGGAATTACACAAGGATTAAATGAGAACTAATTTTAAATATTTTATAGTCTAGTTTTCGTACAATATGACAAGTATTTATAGTAGTCTGGTGGTAAAGACTTTGATGAAAGAGTAAGTAACCTCTTTGATTTTTTCTTACCAAGGCCGGACACCAAGTTATCTCTGGAGTGCGGAGATTTCGTTGGAAAGATGTCAAGGAGGTGAGATTTGGACTAAAGTTGAGTGGTGTAATGAGGTTCTATTTGGTGATAATTTACAAGCGCGGAGATATCTACCTGTTATGGTTTGACGCAGGAACTCATTGTTATATATCTTTTCTTATTATTTGAGGAGCACTTCTAAAAATAAACTTCATCCTCATGTGTGGTTAACAACTTTGCTATTTCCTAGGTATTAACACCACAATGCACCTCACATCATTTATTGATCAAAAATCCTTTCTTGCTTAGGCTAATTACTTGTCATACCATTGTCACAAAAACCTACAAAGTCATTATAGTATATGCTTCGTTTTATATGCATATTTCTCTTACAATGATAGGATTAACGTAAATATTAATTCGTCCATTGTTAATATATTATCACGTAGTTCCTGCAAATAAAGTTTGCAATAAAAATGATATTTTCATCCATCGTAGGTTTATGTTCATTTGTATAATGCAAATACAATTTATGTATTTTATAAAACGGTTATCTCCTTGATATTTCGACCAAGCATAAGGTTATCCATGCAATATTATTAACTAACTTTATGGTCAACATTTTTATAATAAGTTGAAATGCATTAAACTCCAAATGAAATAAGGCATGAAAATAAAGTTTGCAATGAAAATGATATATTCGTCACAGTAATATGTTGTTTTGTATAATGGAAGAGAAATTTATAAAACGGTTTATCCCTTTGATATTTCGACCAATCATAATGTTATACATGCAATATTATTAACTAACATTATGGTTAATATTTTTATAATAAGATGAAATGCATTAAACTCCCAATAAAATAAATAAAATGAGATAAATTATCGGTACCAATTCATAATTTGTGATTTCGTCTTTATGTGATTGATCATCCAATTTCAAAAATATTTGGAAGAAATATTGAATCGCTTAAATTAAGGACCATGGCTTTGTATATTTTATAAATGTTCATAAATGATAAAGGAACCATATCATTTTTCATAAATCTTATACAAAAATCTCTATGTTTTTATTAGGTATATAAAAATCGTATAAATTAAGCTGTTACATAAAATTGATGCTTTGATTATTTTTTTTAAATTTTTTTATAGGACCGAAGAAAATAATAATATATTACGTTGTATTATAGTGTTTCATATAAATGAACATTATATATCTATCTACTAACATAAAATGCATTTCAATTTTTTTTAAAAGAATGTATTAAAACAATGCAATCATTCACATAACTTCTGCGTAACCATATCGAAATGCATATAATTAAGGGGATTAGTACATTGCCGAATGTATTATATTGTTTCTTAAAATACAGAGTTGTTTCAATCAGCCATAAATTTTGATTCTCATCGCTATAAATTAGTAAATAGATTCTCAATCACAATTAAATATATCCCATTTTGACTGGTGATTTAATCAAAGCATCAAATCAGTCAAAGATACAATCACATTTTCCGTAAATTATATTTCTCATACATCGTTTATTTAACACTATAGTATTTCTGATTCATCATTTGTTTCTTAAGCTAAATAAATATTTGTTTTAAACAAACTTACTAAGAAAAAAAACATTTGTTTTCTCAACCTACAAACCATATTTTTTTTACCCAAAGAATCATATCATTTTTGATACATCATATTTTTTTAATTTTCAACTCCACGGATTTATATAATAATTATAATATAATACGTAGTCAATCATGATATGCAAAAATATATCATATAAAAAAATTATTAGGTATATAATAATCGTATAAATTCAATTGTCATATGAAATTGATGCTTTGATTAGTTTATTTTTTTTTAATTCTTAATAGGACAGAAGGAAAAATTAATATAAGGAACATTTAAAACATTTGATATGATTTATGTAAATATTTATAACAAAGCTATGCAGTAAGCAATATTAAACTAAGAACTTTTTAAAAGGAATTTGTTCTTGTTAATATTTTAATACTTCAAAGATCACAATAAAATTCTGCATAAATCATCTTTTACGATGTGAGACAAAAACTAATAAAAAAATCATGTACATAATACAAAATACTACATTGGAATGAGTTAATATTTTTCTTTCGACAAATCATAAAACTATGCAATATTTGAAACTACAGTGTAATCGCTATAAATTAATAATGTTAGAATATACCAAAAAATTTTTTGTTAATTAATAGAGATATTAATATATCGATATACTAACTGAACCAAAAACTCAGTTTATTATAGAGATATTTAGTGTATATTAATTTATCGAGTATTAATTTATAGAAGTTCTACTATACATATATGTTCAAAATTATTTGTCTCAGTTAGCATAGCAATTAAAATCAACAGTAATTTAGAGTTACATTCAGCAAAACATATATAGTTAATACATAAACTCTCCATTAGTTTGTTTTTGTTATGACAAAAAGTTGATCTTCCAACAGTATAAGTAGACAAAAAAGGTATAACAGAAACACTAAATCGCAAGGAGAAAGGATTATTACCCTCACCTATCAGGTCACTGGGGAAAGGCATTAGAAGTGTGATAACGGAAAAAGCTTATATCAAACTGATTTTTTTCATCATGCATTTTCTTTTACGAGAACTATGTAACATTGTGTATTTTAACATGAACTGAGCATAAATTCAAAAAAACTAAAATTTTGAAATCGTGCTTAAGTGTATGTTGATTGTAGTCAACAGGCTGATTGGATATCTAACAGGGTGACATCGTTTAAAATAACGTCCTTTAGCTATATTTTTAAAACCTAAAATTTTGTCCACCATGAGAATCAACCCCGCTTGAAGAAACTCAGACAAAAATACTTTAAATATTCAACCAAAACAAACTATTCATATTAGTGATATATATATACTAGTATTTTGGCCATGCTATGCATGGGCAGAATTGTAATGTTTAATATTATTTGATCTAAATTCTATCTGAACAAAAAAATTGGTATGAATTTGAATCAAACTTGAATCATGATATTATTAACTTTAAACAAACATTGATAGCGTGTATTGTTGTGAATGAAACTGTGAATTAATAAATTTCAATACTTATCATGTCCAAACACAATTTGCAAAATTATATTCCAAACATATCTTGCATCATACCACAAAAAAAAAAAACAAAGCCACATTTTTATTAAGTATAACATTTCTTTTGCTAAGCCTTTTTTTGAAAAAAAAAACATTTCTTTGCGTACATATATATCATTGTATCATCAGGCTCTTCCTCAACTTTCTCATTAACTTTTACTTAAACACCACAAACAACAATCGTGTCTTTCTACTACAGACGGGTTGTCCTTTTCATCAAAGAAAAACTAAATAATAAAATAAAGTAGATATACAAACAGATTCAGATAGAATTTTTTTTTGAGATGGGTGAAAGATTAAAGAGGTAAAAGAAACCATAAGAAACTTGGCTTGAAAAATAAGGTGTAGACTCCAGTAATTGTTAATGGCATCCACGATGTTCATCATAACCTTCATTGGTGTCTGCAAATTTTGAAAATAGGGTTAGCTGATATAAATATCTAATCAGAATGACTATCATAGAGACTTGTTTACAATACTTACAATGGAGTGTTTGGATTAATCACAATATTTATAAAATTAACAGAGTGATTTATCAGAATAATAATAATAGACATTGTTGGCAATTTCAAAAGAAATACTATCATAGAGACTTGTTTACAATACTTACAATGGAGTGTTTGGATTAATCAAAATATTTATAAAATTAACAGAGTGGTTTATCAGAATAATAATAATAGACATTGTTGGCAATTTCAAAAGAAAAAAAACTGTGATTACTTATATACTTCTCTGGTGGAAAGCCAAAACAGTTGCATACGAAGTAAGTGTGAACTGAAATAATAATGGAGATACGAGGATACAAAAACAGTTGTACTCATATTGTTGTACATTTCTTTTTTGAAAAAGTAATATTTAAAATTTGTTTATTTTCTTAAAATGACACATGTCAATCACAGAACTCTCAGTTGACTTCTATTTTATATAATAAAGATATATATATATATATATATATATAATATATTTTATTTTTAAGAACTATCAAGACCCCATAAATCAACCATATGAATTGAATTTTTTTATATATGTTACAATGTTTTGTATTTCAAATTTATTTCTTTTTTAATTATGTATCCTCTTACTAATTTTACTTTTAAATTTCTTTATTTGAAATATTGAACTAGATGATTAAACAAGTTTGATCCGGTTGAATCATATTGAATCGAATGTTTTTCTAATTATCTTTTAGAGGGGAAACATATCCATACAAACCTTTAACTATGTGAAATTAATTTGTTCACAATAAAATCAAAACTTATTTTTTAAAAATATGTCCATATGATCAACATGAATACATGAAGTTACTTCTGTTAACTTGTAAAAACTATGATTCGTATTTTCCTAACGGCTTGTCACACGAATATCGAAAACCGAATGAACTGAATTAGACTGAACTGCGTACAGCTGAAAAATTCAGTTGCCCAAAATATATTCTCTCCACATATTTGATGTTTTCCCTTTTTCTTGTATACAAAAAAAATATATTCTACTTTAATTAATGTCTTTAGATTTAAAAATAAAATATAAATCAAAATATGACAGTATAAGTGGTTGACTTTAATTCGAAACAAAATAAAACATCAAAAGTAACATAAAAATAGTAGATAAAATGAAGTATATTTTTAATGTGTGAATAATCTTAAACATCATACATAAGTAGTGGGGAGTGAGTATATACCAAACTCAAAATTGTTTACAATGTATTGTTCTATTCCTCTCCGCAAAATCGAATTGTGGACTATTGGAATTATAGACGATCTAAGTAGTTTTGTTTCAACACTTCAGGGAAAAGGCATAGGAACAAAAGTTTCAACATCAATGTATTAGAGCACAGTTAGCAACTGGATTTTATTCAATTTATGTTGTTTTTATTCAATTATTTGGTACATACCGTAAATGTAAATGCATTTTAATAGTAAAATAAAAAAATAATATCAATGTGTATATAAATATTAAGAAAGATAAAGATAGATTTCACCATAGTAAAAAATATCATCTATGAAACTTAATATTGATTATATTTATAAAATTTATAAATGTTAATTATTAATTTATGTTTATATTGGGACCATATATTTACATAAGGTTTTTCAAAATTTTATTATCTTATTATTTTATCGATTTGTGTCATATTTTACACCGATCCAAGTTGATATTGACGGAATTTATTAATTTATAGAGATTATTTAATTTATGGAGTATTAATTTATAGAGGTTTTATTGCAGTACATTAACTATGTTTTTAATTACAAAATATTAATATAACTAAATTATGAATTAACTGTTAAAAATAAAAAGATATAACCCAATTAGACTATGGCACATAAGTCAAGAGTCTCTCTGACTTTTTTTACAAAATCTGTCTGTCACCATACGTCTTTGGTTTTTCTCTCTGCGGAGATACTACCACCGTGTCCTTTAGTTTCTTCTTCTTTCTCTTGACATTTTATTCTGAATGAAAAGAAAAATACCACCGTGTCCTTAGTTTCCTCTTCTTTCTCTTAGCATTTTATTCTCAATGAAAAGAAAAATTGAGATGTTTTACAGAAAAGGAAGGGAAGGTTACATTGATAAAATAATGTTGGAAGGAAAACCTCTTGTTCAACCAGAGGTGCGGGTTTGTCTTTTTTTTTTTTTGTGAATCACAACTAGTCGAGTTAGCTTCATAGCGTGATCACTTTGTTGGATTCAAGTGTACTATTTACTAAAGAACAGATAAAAGAAACGTAGAAAAAAAACTCATCAATAGCCAAAATCCAAATGACAATAGCAGACAAAGTTCAGAATGTCATTTAACTTTGGAGAAAATATCAAAATCCAGAAGGAAACACTTGGTGAAGAAACATAGATAATACGGACGACTTTGGAAAAGAAGACATATCTCTAATTCATCCTCCTGATAAGCTCATTAATGAAGTTCTCACGGTTACCAGCATCACCACCTTCAACGTAGTGATTCCTCTTCTTCTTAAGACCACCGAGTGGTGCCTTGAGCTGGAATGGCCACAAGAAGTTGTTGGCCTCCTTGAAATGAGGTCCAACAGTCAGAATCTCGTGGATCAAATCCTCAGTGCAGATGATCCCATGTTTACCCAAAGCCTGTTGCGACAAAAGAAAAAAACCCATCATATTACTTCACGCCAGAACAACAACATAAAAAGAAGCTAGGAGAACCAAAGAGAAAGATTCCGAACCTGCTCAACGATGGAGTTATCAGTCAAAGCCACCCTCTGGTGGTTTAGCTTTCCGTATCCTCTCTTGTAGATTAATTCCTTAACACTCTTCAAGTTAGGGAATCTGAATAAAAGATAAAAAGGTCACTACTCTGTCGACAAGAGATATTATCATCGCAAAAGAGGATAAGATGTATACCCATAGGTCACATAGGGTTCAACACGACGAAGCATGTTCATTGTAGCCTTGTTGACTTTCAGAAAGACACCGTTGAAGATCTACATTTACATATCCCAAATTAAAAGCATTAATTGAGTAATAATGGCAACAAAAATCAACAAAGCTACATCATAATCGTCTATACAACCACAAACAAAACCAGACCAGTCTAATTCAGACTCGCAATATCACACATTACCTAATTACGGTAAACATGGTATGGTTAATACATAAAACAGCAGTTAGACAGAAGATGATTAAAACGGAGACAAACCTGTCTAAGACGCAAGAGCTGAAGAATCTTCTTTGTCTTTGGGTCAATAGCATTAATACTGCAAAAAAAAAAAAAATAAAGGTAACAAAAGATAAGAAAACTAAACACTAACGAGAAATGCTAAATATCACTCACACAAACAAACATACTTACCCACGGATACGGATGATGAACAAGAGCTTAGCTTCAGGGTCAACATAGAAACCACCTTTAAGCTTGGCCTCACGTTTCAACGAGATCAGCTCCTTCTCCTATACAACAATACAAATGTTCAGAACCAATCAAAAGTCAGTACGAATACATATCAGAGAAGAGAAGAAAAGGTTAGTTACTTTCTCGGCGTACTCCTTGGCGTATTGTTCAGCTCTTTTGTAGATAAGCTTCCTGTTGGCTGCGTTCGTCTTCTTTGCAGCTTCAGAGCTCTGCTTCTTCGCGAGAGCCCACTCCTCCTCTCTCTTCCTCTTCTTCAGTACTGACTCTGGAACTACAACCTTCGACTCTGCCATTTTCCTGATTATTGCAGATCAAACGAGAAGAGAGATGAACTTCAGTGCGGCTACGAGGTATATAAGCCACACTCTCAAAAACTAGGGTTAAACAGAAACTTAATGGGGCTCATAAACCCATCTTTCATTTTTCTATTGGGCCCAAGGTCTTAATCGTACAATCTAAGTATAATACACCCTCCGGTTTTCATATCAAATGTAGTTTTATAAAAAACTTTTTCGTCGAATTTAACTCGATATAAAATTTATTAATTTTTATTATGGAGTCTGTTTTTCTATTGGTTAATATATGATTAGATGTATAGGTAATTATGTTTTTATAAAAATATAAAAAATTAATTGTTTTATTAATCTGTATCCAAAAACCTAAAGTGACACTTATAATATAATAGAGGGATTATTTCTTTTCGTAATAATATTTCAATTAAATTTTGTTAAACACTTTATTACTCAAATTTAACACTATCGAATTTAATAATTGAACTAGTAATTTTTAATTTTAACACACTAATTTTAAAATATTACTCATTTTAGTACTCAAATTATGCTTACACAAGGCGAGTACTTGCTATTTTGTGTGTACTTGCGACTTGACTTACCTTGCACGAATAATAAAATTTCGACTTATACTTAACATATTAAAAACGAGTACTTGCTATTTCAAATACTTGATCAAAAATGAATCACTTGCAAGTTACTTGACTTGCTCTATTACTTACTATTTACGAATATTTGTGAATTATTTAAGAGTTTTTCGAAATATTTAAAAACTACTTACTAATTAATTCTTTGTTAGAAATAGACATGAAGTTTATTTTGCTTCTTCTACTTAAAGTAGCATGTAAATTACTTTAAACAAAATATTTGTTCATATTATAAAGAAGACAAATAAAAAAATATGCATATTATGATATATAAACAGTATATAAGTTTTACAATAACAAAAAATGTCTTCTCTAAATAAGTAACATGTAATAACAAATCATATAACTAAAAATTTAATGCTTGTTGCTATGTAATAGTTGACTAGATGATGACGATTATTTAAAAATCTAGATGGGTACGAAACAAGTAATAAGTATAAGAAGAATAATGAGTATTTGTGTCCAATTCTAAATGTAAGTAAAAGAAAGACAAATACGAACTAGTAGGCATGGGTATTCGGGGTCCCAATCGGGTTTCGGGTTTATCCAATCGGATTTCGGTTTTTTGGGTTTATCAAAATCAGCCCCATTCGGTTTATTTGAAATTTTGGTTCGGGACCGATTCGGTTTTTATCGGGTTCGGATCGGGATTAGTAAACTTTCGAAGAACCGGTATAACCCATGGGTTCGGGTCCCAATCTGTTCTTCGGTTTAAAAATACTTGATATGTACCTATTTTGTAACCAAAACATAAGTAAAATAGGAGTTTTGGGATTTAAAATACATGATTTGTAATTATTTTTTAACCAAAACATAAGTAAAATTGATTCAAAAATAAAAAAGAAACATCAAACATGATCATTCAAAATCAAACAAAGATAAACATAGTTACTGATAGAAAGAAAACCAAATAAATGAAAGCATAAACGAAAACCAAGTTCTTAAGACTTGATAAACATTATTCCATAAAAAAAAATCTAAATTAAAATTTTCAAACTTCAGTCGCTACCTTCAACCATCAACATTCATGTAACAGATAATTATTTTCGATGTTCAATAATTTCTTAAACTATTTTGATTACATATTATAAATTGAGATCATGTTTGGAACACATTTTATTTAGGGATTTTGAATGTTTCGGGTTCTATCGGATATTCATTTAGTTTCGGGTTCGGTTCGGATAATACTCATAACCCAAAATACCATAAAACAAAATACCAACCCTACGAACCAGTATATAATTAATAGATCATGTAATAAATAGCAAGTAATAGAGTAAGTAATGGGCTAACGATTCAAGTACAGAAAATAATAATGATATTTGATAGTTGACTTAGTCTTGCAAGTAATGGAAATTGTCGCCTTGTTACTTGCTTTGACAACACCGAGTACTTGAATTTTTAAAACGGATACGAGTCGAGTAGCGAGTTTAAGGCGAGTAACGAGTAATGATGCCCATCCCTACTCTCAAGTGGAGGTCTGAAGTTTTGAACCGAACCAGAATTTTTGTTTTATGGTTCATGTTCAGTTATTGATTCTGAACCGATTGTCATTTTTATAAAACTAATAATTGCAGTATTCTGGTTGGAAAATGGAAAATTTGCAAAAGAAGCCTAGGAAATAAACAAAGGAGGAGCATGACATCTTAAATGACATTCATGAATATTACCAAATCCGCATCTTAAAATTTGCTCCCCTGTAGTTCACTCGTAATCACCATTTAGTAAGTTTAATACATAGTAAGGCATTTTTCGCACTATGCGCGGATAGTTACTTTTTAAATATAGCACTTAGTTTTGGTATGTGAATATAAAATATTAAAAAATTATCATAAATATATAAACTATATACTATGTAGAATATAGTATATGCGAGGAAATATGGTCTGTTTTTTTTTAAGGTTGCATGTAGATTTTCACATTTTGTAGTAAATTAATTTTATTAGTTTGCAAAATCTAAACTTGAGTTTAGAATTAAGAACTGTATGTTTGGTTGGAAAAAAATAAAAATAAAAAACAATCTGAATAATGTCAAAAGTTGTTCTTACACGTGTTTCCTTAATTGTTATCTTCTGAGCTAAGGTGTAGTTGAGAGGTCTAGCTCTAACTCATGTGTTGAACCTCACTCTTATATTTTCTCTGAAGTTGTTGACGATTCTTATTGATTTGTTAAAGAAAAATGTGAGACATATTTTTAAAAAATAATTATATTTTTTGGTTAATAAATTTTTTTAATCAGTATGTATTAGACATTTAAGTTTTTATTTATTATTCACTTTTATATATTACAGGGATAATGTATGTCAAGACGACAATTTTATATTTTTTATTGTTTAGGCTATATTTTTCCCTGAGCATAGATGCTTAGTTGATGTTAATTTGAAATTTTATTGATCTACATAGATATTAATTTTGTAAAAAAAAATATTTAGATTTTTTATTTTAAGATATATTTATTTATATAGTTTACATAAATAAAGAGAAAACTATATTTATTATTTTCATTATTGGCTGTGAGTTACCAGCAAAAATATTGTTAAAACATAATTGTAAAACTACAAATGGATCAGTTGCAAAGAAAAAAAAATACTACAAAAGGTTTTGAACTACACACTAATGATGTGAACTCTTCATTCATCATTGTGTTGTGTCCAGAAGATTTTCACTCAGCCATTAACAAACTTCACATAGTTAACAATCTTGTTAAGGATACGGGATACCTACTTGTAAATGCTCTTACGCACGGGTTAAATCTACTCAATAGAGTTTTTAGATCAGCTATCGCATGTTTCTAACAATCATAGCTCTATTAGAATTAGTCCTAATCATTCAATCACCAGGGTTCTCGTTAGCTACTCTAGAACACAAGCATTAAGTTCAATCTTATTGATGAATACCACAACTTAACAATTCTATATT